>JANAVB010039270.1:127500-191365 GCA_029216955.1 Iris pallida | reverse complement strand
GACTTGGTTAGGCTAGATTGACTATTTGACTAGACTTAGACTTGACTTGACCTAGTTGACTTTGTTGACCTAATTTGCATGGCATGACCTTGTTTGACTTAGATTGACCTAGTGTGACTTAGTTTGGCTTGGTGTGAGTTAGTATGACCAAGTTGGACTCCTAGTTTGACCAATCTGGACTTGTTAACCTAGTTTGACCTAGCCAGTTGACCAGATTTGACTTAGAGTTAACTTTGGTCTAGATTGACTTAGAAATCATATAGATTGCATCATCCACTTCAATTATCTTATTTCTGAATACATCATAACCTGTAAATTATTTTAAATAGGACTCTGTGACACCAGTTAGGACATCTATTCATATCAGTCATTCAGGGTGACAGACGAGTACATTCTCTGAGTTTCATATTTGTCAGGACTTATATTCTTGTTCTAGATTACTTTACTTGATACTGGCAAGATTGTTATCACAGATTGGTACTATATGGATCTTCTCTTGCGATATTATCTCTATTGTGTTCAACAGATACATATTGTGATGTACGTTTCATAAACATATTGTATTTATTGTACACCCCTATTCATGGATACTCATTGTGCATCTTGTACTCTCATGATCACATGAGCTTCATGGAGAAAATTGTACAAGGTAGCGTAACTGGATTTGATCCTTGTGTATTGATTGGGGAGGGTGAGTAGGAAATGGTTTTGTGATCAAAATCCTATATTGTACAAATATTGTATGCATCCATTGTACACTCACGTATGATGGAGCTACCTATTGTTATTGTATAACCTAACCCATTTACATAACCATATTGTGCTCTAAATCACTAGTATTGCAGTTTTACTTATCCTATATATATTTTCAGTTATAAATTCTCTCTCGTTTTCATGTACATCTTCTTACAGTTCATGTATCTTACTCTTTTGCATGCTTTATATTTCCTAACATGTTATGAACTGCGTGAGATGTATTGTACTCGCTTCTGTCCTGACTGGACCTGTTGAAAATTACAGGTAACCTGGAGATTCTCAGCTAGCCTAGAGGACCACTAGAGCTTGTAGAGATTACTAGTTTATGGTTTAGTTTCACTTTTAGAACTTGTTCGTAATAAGTGGAAATTGAGTTGTATTGAGATTGTTTGAGATGTTGTTTATAAGTTTATTTAAGTTGCTTGAGTTTCATATAGTTGTTAGACTCATGTGTTATCTTATCGTGCTTAGATTGTGATTGAGTATTATCATATATATACTTGTCCTACATTCGGAGTTAAGATTGTGACATGTATATTATATAATTGTGTGACTTGTTGATTAGATAGTGACCTAGAACAGCGTTTTACCGCCGACACTGCGGCGTAGGCTAGACGTACCCACTTCTCGTGCCCCTACAATGGCGGTCGTGACACGGGATGAAGTCATTCAAAAAATTCTCAACTTATCATTTGATACACAATTTATTTCCTCGAATTTCCGTTCGAACGATTTTCTTAAACTTCAAGACGCTCATCTATATCGCACCGACATTATCGTCGCTCGATAGCACCAGAAGGTCTACTTGCGCGATACTCAGCACAGCTTAGCCAAAAGGCCGTATATAGCCAATCCTCTACGGACTATACTCCGAGTTTTGCACGTTTATTTGCTAATGTCGACGTAGGACTATTTAGGCACGCACGCGACTTGTTAAATTTAGCACGTATTTTCTATCAACTCAAGGTCGGCACCGTTGGCCCGAAGGCCATCGCCTATCGATGCGTTCGATTGAACACTTGTACGAGCTTTTAAAATATTAGACTTATTGTATGGACATCCCGTAGAATAATTGAGAGAGCGCACCAACGATATCAACTTGCGAAAGCAACACTACAGAGTTTGCGAAAACAACGGAGTTAAATATTCAATCGATAGTCTAAGGACGTAAAGCCGTGCTCTGATACCATTTATGTCATGCCCCCTCCAGTAAGAGCGATCGTCCTCGCTAAGGCGTGATGCCGTACAAGCCTAGATTGCGCTCGTGCAAGGCGGATTCCATAACGGCCGATTACAGTGGCTGCGATGGGGTCGTCGCACAGAAGTTCCAAGCAGAGACATTGAACATGCAGCAGAAATTTAGAACAAAACACAATTTATTCAAACGATACATTTTATTGATATTAGAACAAAGATTACAAAGGGCGCAAAGCCAAGATTACAATCACTCAGGCTCACCCTTTTCATATTACAAGTCGCTTATCTCTCTCTCATCTCTCAATACTTGTCTCGAGCCAGCGGATGCTTCGGATAGGCGATGTCCATACATTATGTCCCGTATAAGTCTAGTCTTCACGCGACCGCACGCTTCGAATCGCCAAGGAACTCTGTGCCCCGACGCATCCAAGCGAGCTCCGCACCACGAGCTTCTACCAATGCCTGCCCATGAGAACTATGTGGGTGCCAGTACTCAACTGTACTGGTGGAGTGAGCTCCTAGCCCATCCATACAAAACCAATACGTTTGATTTACTTGTGTGCAACATAAACTCTTTACGATTGTCTTTCTATTCTTGCCTTAGGATCAGTTTTAGTACATAGACTCTCGGCCTATTTAGTGCCTCTGGATCGTTACCGTGCTATCACACCAGAACTTTCGTATCCTTGCCTCTAAAACTTTCTCGTGCTTGCATCGTCAATGCACCGACTCATACTTGTCTTTCGTGCCATACTTTGGGACATAACGACTCGATCGTGTCAAATACTTGCTCGTGCCTCAAACATCGAGGCAGTGCCTCACAGCTTAACTTGACTTATCCAAACTCGCCTTACGGCCCTTCCAAACTTAACTCAAAATGTCTAGCACAACTTGTGGAACCGGTGTTGAGAACTCAAGCACGACGCCATATCTCGTGGCAAAATACATGTCTTTACGTATAGCCGAATCTTAGGCTTCATAATACCTTATGTGTATACCGTGCACGCATTACACAACCCATCACATACCGTGCTTACACTTCCTTTGTTACGACCGACACTCTGTATGCGGATTCGTCGCTTAGCATGCCAATTATCTATATGAAAGGTCACTGGCATGACAAGCCATTGCGGACATAGGTCGAGTAGGCGGCGGGTCCTTCAGCACAAGTAGCGAGCCCCGTTGAAAGCCCCCGACTACCCACGCAATACGTGCGCTGCTATAACGTCTACCCCCTAGGACGACTGGGCCCGGTGCTCCGACATATAACCAGTCTGGGCAAAAATCTTTGTCGACAAGTTGTCCAATGACCACGCACCTACGAGACATCTAGACTCACGTAAATGCATGGCCTAATGTTACGGTACGACTGGAATCATACTTAGCATCTCGTGCTCTAAACCACCCTTTGCATAACGTGCATCAGAACCGTGGGACTCCCAATCGAGGGACCGCCTCATACTTCTTAACGTGCATAGGAACGTGAGACTCCCAACCGAGGGACTGCCATATACTTCTTAACGTGCATAGGAACGAGAGACTCCCAACCGAGGGACCGCCTCATACTTCTTAACGTGTATAGAAACGTGAGACTCCCAACCGAAGGACTGCCTCATACTCTATGTGACGAGGCTTAAGACCGTGGGTGCAAATGGCTATATGCAGCCGTAGAACCGTGGGACCGAGCATGCGCTCAACTTAAACAATCAAGGTCTTTGGGTACCTAACTCATGCCATAAGCCGTGGGATACAACTTAGCTCGTGGGACGATCAAGGCTACGCCGAGCCTTGCTTCGAGGAAACGCGCATGCTTTATCGAGCATCTACGCGACGACGCCTATGACTTAGGCTAACTCTTAGCTTGTGACGAAGACCAACTTTCCTTCTTCCAAGCCACGGGACGAAGGACGAGTGTCATTTTCAAAGCATACCGTGCAATAATTCAAAGCCGATTGTGGGACATTTTCCATGTTCTAAACTCGATTCGATCCGTCGGGATTATTTCCTTAGCTATGTGGATTCGTCTCTTTTATTATTAAGCCTACTTGTGCAAGTTGAAAACACGCAATTTATTATGTGAAGGCTAAGATGAGGCAAGTTCACCGAAACTACCCCACCTGAGCGATATCTCCGAGCAAGCTGTTGCAAGGCTAAGTTCGAACGCCGTCGGCATTTCGATTCCTCCGATTGACTGAGCGGGCGGGGCACTACATATGGTGGTTGTTACGGATTCAGATGTTTTGGTGGTGGTGGTGATGGCGATGAAGAAGAACCGTCCACAAATTTGAACAGTCCATATCCAATAAGCGTCGATTGGATTTGAGCCTTCCACGTCGTGTAATTTGTCGAGGAGAGCTTGATTGCGTTTGAAAATTGACTATGATGAAGGGCTTGAGAGGCTTTCCATCATTAGGAATTGTGTGGTTACTGATGGTAGCCATGAAGAAGAAGAAGAAGAAAAAAAAATGTATTTTGGATTTTTGAGAGAAGATGGATCAAGCTCTGATGCCATGTAAAGGTATAGAAAACTGATAATCTTTATTAATGAAGGATTCTCCTTATATAGAGATTACAAGATATAAAGATAGACTTGCTAGAAACTTATGATAGAGAAGAATAATCTAAATAACTAGATGAAACAGATTAGATATTATCCTTAACAATCTAAATAACTAGATGAACAGATTAGATATTATTAGATATTATCCTTAACAAATATACATATACGTTTTTTAATTACTTATTCATAATTTTTAAATTATTTATTCATAAGTTTGACATTTTTGGATTTTTTTTAAAATTATTTATCCATAAGTTAGTTTAGTATACATAAAAACATATATATATATATATATATATATATATATATTATATATATATATAATATATATATATATATATATATATATATATTGGAGGCCTATGAATTCGGGAGGCCTAGTGCAGTCGCACCCATTGCACTCCCTCAAACAAAATAACTTATTCAAAATAAATAGAAAAATGTCATTCAAAATTAAGTTCCATTAAGTTATGTCCACGTGAAATTATTTTATGTTTGTGGACGAAAATGTCATTCCCTTTGACAATTAGAGACTTTCTTCTCAGTCCAAACAAAAATGTTAAGACTTAGTAGGAAATCTTAAATTATGTTTGTGGACGAATTTTGGATTCGTCGGACACCGTCCAAACAAAAAGTCCCATTAAGTTATGTCCACGTGAAATTATTTTATGTTTGTGGATGAAAATGTCATTCCCTTTGACAATTAGAGACTTTCTCCTCAGTGAACTTATTTAATTTATCAAAACCTACATTCTCATCAAAACTTTAATATTTGTGGAATTTGATGTGTTATGTCCCAAATTATGCAATTTTATATAGATTTCTCCTTTTGTTGAATAACAACATGTGAGTGAATTTCAAGTTTTGAAGATTCAAAGCTCAAATTTTGAAAAAAAGGGATAACAAAAATATTCAGAGTTAAGTTTGTAGAAGAATTAATCAATTCAACCCCAATTGGATAACCCGTATTTATTTATGAAAATATAGTAATGCATTGTAAATGAGAACTAGAAAGTAAATTACATTTAGTATGTTGAAATCAATCTACATAGGAGCACATGCAGAAAAAGAATATGAACAATTCCTTCAATCATATGTGAAATATATTTTGCTAATATTGTAGGAAATAATAATACCTTGTTCTCATTGATAGGGTTTGTTACAATATATAGTGTCTACATTTGGGCTTATGGGCCATATTTACATTTACAAATATAATCTAACACCCCCCTCAAGTTGGAGCATGCAAGTCACAAATGCCCAACTTGGGAAGGAAAGAATCAAACACATGCTTTCCAAGGGGCTTGGTGAAGATGTCAGCTAGTTGAGAAGAAGTAGGAACATGTGAGGCTATTACGGTGCCATCTCGAATAGCATCGCGAACAAAATGCAAATCCACCTCAATATGCTTACTGCGCTCATGAAATACCGAGTTCTGAGCCAGGTGCAGGGCGGGCTGACTGTCACAATACACCGACATTGCAGACTCCTGGCGAACGCCCAAACACACCAATAACTCCTTCAACCATTTTAACTCACAAACAAGCGCAGCAAGAGATCGGTATTCAGCTTCAGCGAAAGATCGAGAAACAGTTGATTGCTTCTTGGTCTTCCAAGAAATAGCGACCCCCCAGAAACACCAACCAGCCTGTAACAGAGCGGCGAGTCAAGGGACAACTGGCCCAGTCAGAATCACACCAACCAGAAAGACGAAGATCACAATCAGCTTTCAAAAGAATACCCTGTCCCGGTGCATGTTTGAGATATCTGACAACTCTCCAAGCAGCATGCTAATGATCTTGTCGAGGCTCCTGCAAGAATTGAGACAAGATATACACAAAATAGGCTAAGTCAGGGCGAGTAAACGATAGATAAATCAACCTCCCAACCAGCCTCGATAAGACTCTGCATCCGCCATCTTTGGACTAGTCGATTCTACCAGCTTGTGATTGGGCTCCATGGGAAAGCCAGCGGGTCGAGACCCCATCAAGCCGTATTCTGAAATGATGTCCAAAGCATACTTCCTTTGACACAAGAAAATTCCTTCTGCTCCGAACCACCTCTATGCCAAGGAAGTACTTCAACACACCAAGGTCCTTCATGTGAAAGCAAGAACTAAGGTACTTTTTGAAAGCATCTAAAGCACCTATGTCATTACCAGACACAATCATATCATCCACATAGATCAAAACATACAACTCTACCTTTTCTTTAAAAAGAGAGAAAAGGGAATAGTCGGAATGAGATTGAATAAATCCATAGGATATCAGAGAAGCAGCAAGCTTAGCAAACTAACAACGTGGTGCCTGTTTCAATCCATATAGAGACTTACGCAGGCGACACACTTTGTTGAGTTCACTATGCGAAAAACCTGGCGGCAACTTCATATACACTTTCTGTCAGATCTCCATAAAGAAAAGCATTGTGCACATCCATCTGGTGCAAAGTCCATCCTTTCACAGCTGCAACAGCCAAAAATGCCCGAACTGTAGGCATCTTAGCTACCGGGGCAAATGTCTCTGAATAGTCGATCCCCTCAACCTGATGATTACCGAACACAATCAGCCATGCCTTTAAGCGCTCAACTGCCGTCGGATTTGTACTTTATTTTGTACACCCATCTACTTCCCAATGCTTTTTTTCTAGGAGGCAAATCGACAAGACTCCATGTCCCATTATCTTCCAGAGCCTGTATTTCAGTTTGTATAGCCGCGCCAGTCTGAATCTTGCGAGGCCTGGCGATAGGAAGTAGGCTCAACACCTGCAGTGATAGCTGCAAGAAAATCTCTGTGTCCAGCAGTAAATATGTCATAACTTAGAAATTGTGTTATAGGATACAAATTACCTGAGGAAGTGACGAGAATAGATGAATTGTGGTGAAGGGGGGACTTTTACTTCTAACAGCATTCGTCACAAAATCCTGTAATCGTACTGGCTGTGATTTCTTTCTCATTCCTCTTCCCAATACTACCTCGTCGTGCACCTCTGGCAACAATGTATCCCCTGTATCATCAGTAGTACCCGTATCACCCCTAGCAGACTCTCCTGTCAATACTTCTGTATCTACCTGTGCATCATCGCCACTCGATGCTGAGCCATCATCAACCACTCCGGCCTCAGCAACCGTAGCCGGCACCATCCCAAAAGCCTCTATATTGTCTCCCGGCACCTTAATAATGGATGGCATGTCGCAGAAGACATCTCGCTAGCAGAGCCACACCCAGAATTTTTTTCATAAAAAGTAACATCACGGGACAAAAAAATTTCACCAGTCTCCAAATCATACAGTTTCCATCCCTTTTTATCAAGTGGATATCCAACAAAGATACATTTTCTGTTCCTGCTAGCAAATTTATTATGTCGGGATTTCAAATCATACGCATAGCACATACAACCAAAAATACGTAGATGATCATACGAAGGAGCCGAACCATATAAAACTTCATAAGGAGACTTAAAATTCAAGATACTATAAGGAGTTCTATTTATTAAATAACATGCACCCAGAACACATTCCCCCCAAAAATCTACGGAAAGAGAACCCTGAAATCCCAATGCCCTGGCTACATTTAAAATATGTCGATGTTTTCTTTCCATCTTTTCTGTTGAGGTGTCCCAATACATGATGTTTGGAACAATATACCTTGAGTTGAAAAATAATCTCGTAAATAATTAAATTCAGTGCCATTGTCACTCCACACATGACGTATATCAGCCCCAAACTGACGTTTCACCATAGCAATGAATTTAAGAAACATAGAATAAACAGCACACTTATCCGTCAATAAAATAACCCAAACAGCTCTAGAAAAATCATCCACCAAAGTCAAAAAATATCGTGCCCCATTAGATGACGGAACACGATATGGTCCCTGTAGAAGCATGGAAAAAGAATAAAGAAAAGCCTATGCGGCTCCAACAGAAGGATTCCCATGCGGCTCAGGAATCCATGCGGCTCAGGAATCCATGCGGATCAGGAATCAATGCGGCTCAGATAGCTCCATACGGCCCGAAAGGAGCCACGTGGCCCTAAACAGTTCTTATCTACACTCTGCTGCATTTAATGCCCTGACGGCTGCTCTGACAATGACAGCCCTGATAATGACAGCTCTGACAATGACAGCCCTGACAATGACAGCTCTGACATAAAGACATAATAATGACTCTGACATAATGGCGTGTTCCTAGGGAAAAGGAGAAAATCTTCTTACAGCTGGCATGATCCGCCAAGTTCCGAGGCCCCTCATGCGGCCGCCCACTTTATACTTCGGTCGCCCACTTATGCGGCTGGTTCCTTCATGCGACCGCCATCTTCATGCGACTGCATCCTTTATGCGGCCCCCCATCTTCATCCGGTTGCCTATCCTCATGCGGCTTCCTTCCTCATGCGGCTGCCCATCCTCATGCGGCTGCATGCTTCATGCGTTGGGATTGTGGAGGGGACTATCAATATGTGGCTCTACCAGGACATCCCAGTTGAGACACGTGGCGGTATTCATGACAGTTGAGACACGTGGCAGTCTTATTCTCCCTGGAATTATGGCTGCTAACAAATTATAACAAACTCAGATTTGTTGCAATCGTCATAATTGCCCAGATTAAATCAAATCATGCAAATTGAACACGTGGCAGACCATTACAAATTACGAATATTCATAGAAATTATATTATTTCCCACAGAGATTTGATGCAATCCACATTAATTGCTCAAATCTATTGTATTTAAGATGAACGACCAGATTGATTAACTCCGAAGCCGCCGACTTTTCAAGATGGGCAATCATTGCAAACCCTAATGATCACCCCCCACTCTTATAAATAGCAAGGTGCTATTCCCTTGTGAGGAAGAGACGAAGGCAGAGAGATAGAGGCACACAGAGAAGCACATACAGAGAGAGAAAGAGGAGGGCATTTTTCACCAGAGCCAAGGCTGCGTCCGATCGTCCAAGGAGTAAGGCAGAGCTACCGTCGCTTTTCCAAGCCTCTATCGTCACCCCCCAGAATCAAAAATAAACAATTGTACTTAGATTGTTGTACCTAGATTTTTATTCCTAGGCTTTCTTTGTACGAGCGAGTTTGTATTGTGAAGTAAAAGTCCAGTCCTCCCATAAAACTGTTCTGTTCTTTTATAATCAATGGCAAACACGATGGCGACTCTGCTGGGGACAAACTCCTCCACGGCTGAGAAGTTGGGGACACAATCGGATGCAGCTAAACTTGGCTCCACGCAATAGAAGATGGTCATCCACTTCGACTAACAGGCGTTTGAAGAAATGCTCTCTGACGGGAGCGCTGGCCCGGTCCAGAAGCGAACCCGCCCAAAGAAGGCTTGTAGGGAGTGGAGGCCCAAATCATTTGCTCCTCCCCAAGCTCTGGACGAAGTACTCTCTACTGCCCAGGACGGCGAAGGCAACTCTCATGCGGCCCCACTTCAAGCCATAGAGGACTTTGCTGTCCCCAAGTCTGGCAGAGGAAAGCACTATGATGCTGGACTTGCAGGGGCAAAAAGTGATTCTATGTGCTCTAGGAAGAACCCGAACAAAAGCACTAGCCGCATGAAAAACGCTCATGTGGCCAAGATTGTCAGCCGCATGCATGATGCTCATGCGGCCGAAACTACCAGCCGCATGCAAAATACCCATGCGGCCAAGGCTTCCAGCCGCATGGAGAAGACTCATGCGGCCGAGACTTCCAGCGGCATGAAAAAGCCTATGCGGCCACGATTGCCAGCCGCATGAAGACTGCTGATCCCATCCGCATACTTCCGCTCCATGCGGCTCAGGCTCAGTCTTCGATCGCCTCTTCTATGGTCCTATCTCTCATGCTCCCAAGAAAAGGTGTCTGACTCTCTGCAGCACCACTTAGACTCTTCCTACTATGTGCCCTCAGGCGCTAGAGTGAAGAAGTCTAGGGCAGCGCAAGCTTGGCAAACTCAGTCGACTGTCCCAACCTCTGACCACCCGAGTGCTCCACATACTTTAACGGGCCTCTGATGGAAAGTTGTACAGAACCATTCGAGTCCATCCCCCGGCGGCAAATAGACAGAGTGGTTCCCAAAAGTCTCCCAGCAACTAGTGAGCAAACATGGTTATTCCAGACCCATCTGACTTGCGTAAGGTTATCCTTCGCAAGCGCAAGAAAAGAGAGGAGCCCTCGGTATACAAAGAGTCCTCCCACGGACATCACTGCACCCAAGTCATTGTCAACTGCTGTTGCAACAACGCGATAGTAAGAGAAGACCGGCATTCCGTCTTCCAAATACTGCAACAACCAAGTTCAGAAGACGAGGCGCCTCCCGCCGTCTCCTGCAACTCTGTCCAAAGAAACCCTGCCAGCGGGAGAGGGAAAAAACAAACGTTTCCAGCCCGAAGATTTAACCACTGTGACCAAGAAACTGTCGTCTAAGCGGTTACCCACCACCGGAGTTTTCAAGGTACCCATTCAAAGATAAAATCTGCTACATTGGGAGATTCATCATCCACACCACTGGAGGTCGCTGAAACTGGTAGTATGTAATGACCTGCTTCTCCCTAGCGGAACGCCGATTCAAACGGCGAGTACAACGACTCAAACGAGCCGTCGACCCGAAGAGTTGGCATCGACCTGATGAAGAATCGATGCAAGGCTTGTATTGGCCCGTCAAGATGAATCCAGACTTAGACTTTCAAAGGCGCGCTCGGAGTGTATTTGGCCGATGCGAACATCGCTAAGGTGGGTGGTTCCGATGAACCTGTCTTTGCTTAGCCTAGACACATAACAATAGACACTATCACGAGAATCGCTAGCGATAACACCGTGCATGCTAACAAATGACTCAACGCACCTAGCTAAGGGAATAATCCCATCTTGCATGCTTGTTTAGAACATGGAAAGAACTCGGCAAATATCTACGCTCGTGCTAAGGCACAAGCTTACGTGCAAGTCCCTTACGTGTTCAATAATGAAACAATGAATGGTTTACAACAATAAAATGGAAGACTATCGACATAGTCGTCCGAGTAGAGGATAGCAATATTGAAAGGCTACGGGACCGATGGGTCGCCAAGGCGACTCCCGCACAGGGAGTTGCAAAATGTATAAATGAATGAATGAATAAGTGAATGAATGAATGAATACGTGAAAAATAAATGAACGAACAAGTGAAATAAAGAAATAAAAGAGTGAATAAAAGATAAGACATGAAAGACGTTAGCGACAGGTATGACGGGCACGTGCAACGGGGCTCGCTACCCGTGCTGTACAGAAGCCAACCTGGTCGATAACGCATTATGGCTAAGGGTTAGTCTACGGCTCGGAGACAGCCGTTATGTTAAATGACAAGTAAAATACGAAATGGTCGTGGACAAACGGTACGGGCGATGGAGGGGAATACCGTGGCCGTCATGAGGAAGGATTCTGCGGCACGGACGGGGGGGAAAATCGTGGCCGGCCTAGGCGGAATCAAAACGGGGCTTATGGTCTGCCTGGGTACGGGCTTGGGCACCAGGGGACGTAAGTGCAGGGTATATTCAAGAGACTTAACGGGGTGTACCAGCCATCACCCTACGCTAAGTTGAGAATTACCAAGGGGATATGTCCAAATTGGCTTGTGATGCCAGCGACCGATGCATATAGATTAAGTGGGCTTTGCTGGTGGCAATCCACGTGCAAGTCCTTGTATTAAAATCAAAGTAGTCTAAGTTAATCTGAACAAAGCACCTTCTGAATAGGCTTGAATATAACACACAAAATGATCAAGAGTACTTCCAGCAAACGAGTTAGAAAATGTGCCTACGATGTGCTAGAACCCGAGACATGGACACGCCCGTAACATTGAATAATTACATGAATCACGTTAAGTTACTTCATAATAATTGTGACTAACTTGGTTTACCTTGGACAGGGAAGGCCAGACGGTAAGTATGGATAAGTCGTGCTTGTATTTTCGTGTGACACCTGAATTCGGCAACACGAGATAGGTTACAAAATATGCCATGAAACTGATCCTAAGCAAGATTAGAAAGACAATGAACGATAGACGATGCACAAAAGTAAATAGAACGTATTTGGTAATGATAGCATTGTGGGCGAGCTAGCCTCCCCACCAGTGCATAACAATGTACTGATAACCCCACAGTCTGCTTGCAGGATGCAGGAGACGTCGTCGGGTGTAGAGCTTCCCTCGAACGCGCTAAGGTGCGGAGCTATCTCTGGAACCTTGGAGCGTTGCAAGGAGCTGGAGCACCATATACAAGACATAATGTATCGAACATCGCCATAAATCATTCCATGTTGTAAGCCACTTGGCACGCTTTTATGTTTCAGAGAGAGAGAGAGAGCTTGAGCGATTTGTAATATCGGCCTAGCGCCGCTTGTAAATTTCTTGAATATCAATAAAGAGTTGAATTCGCTTCTACTTGTGTTTATTTACTTTCGCTGTAAATGGGGACACTCTGTGCGACTCTGTGGCCTAGCTCAAATCGGCCGTTTCTGGACTTAGCCTTGTACGGGCGCAACCGAGGCCCGTGCGGCATCACGCCTTAGCGAGGACGATCGCTCCTGCAGGAGCGGGGCGTGATAGGGTAGCACTCTTCGAACATCACGATAATCCGATGTTCCAAGGAGATGAGCCGAGGAAACAACTCTTCCATCAGATACAGCAGGTGCCGACGTCCCCGAGGACGTCCACGACTCTTAAGACGATGCAAGCTCTGAAGCTGGGGGTGCTATTCCTTCTGAGTCGAACCAGAGAAGAACATTCGGAGGGCACGTCGTCCACCGTTTACTTCTACTCATGTGAGGACGACATTCATGACAAACGACGAACAGATGGTCCCAATGATCGCCAACACATCGACACTCTGGAGGCCATACTGCGTACCTTGGTCAAATCTGTGGACGAGATCAAAGCGCTCTTCCCACTCTACAAGGAAGGACACCTGGCCAAACAAGCTTGGGTCCCGCGGTCAATGCGGACTCGAACTCAGCAGCACCAAACCCGGACGATAATCCTCCTAAAATATCGGCTCCCACCACGACGGACGAGGCCAGGGAAGCAAAAAAGTGGTTCAGGAGCTCCGAGCCATGTTTCATGCTCGAGAAGCCTCTCAAGACCTCAGAATACGGCAGCCATACCCTGCTGCATGGAGGGATGTTCCTTTTCACCAAGATATAAGCCATTCAACATCAATTCCTATGATGTCAAGACCTCCGCAAGTCGGTACATCACTTACTTCGAGGCACAACTGACCATTTGCACTAAGACGACGCCATCCTCACACGATTATTCATCGGGGCATTGAAAGGGGTCTCCTTCGACTGGTACCCAACTTGCCAGACAACTGCATCCATTCCTTCGCCGGCTTTAAGCGTATGTTCCTGGATAGGTTCTACGAGGTATGACAGGACGTGACGATGTCCACCCTCATGGACATCGTTCAAGGGAAAAAGGAGCTGATAAGGAACTATAATGAGCGGTTTCGCCAAGCCGCAATGAAGTTGCCGTCTGGTAATCCGGATTCCTCCTTAATTGAAATTTGCCAAAAAGACTGCTCCCAACAACAGCCTCTGGATGGGTGAAAGTAATTTAAGACTGGAAGACGTTCATCATCAGTGCCACTAGCGTCGAAGACAGGTTGAAAAAGCTCGCCAACTGGGATTGCACATCTCGAAGGAGAGACAAGGGCAAGTGCCCTAATACCAACAACAACAATGGTGGTAACTCCTCCAACAATCGAGACAACAAGAGTAAACAGGCTATGGTGGCCGACACAGCCCAGAAGCCTTAGTTAAAATCGCAGACAAGCAATGGCCGCAAATGACCTACTCCTTCGAAGACGGCCATGTCAACCCATCTTGGACATGCTCATACAAGGAGATAGAATTCAGCTCCCTCCACCAAGACGGGAACCTCGGCCGACAGAAATGGAGAGCCCAAAGTACTGTCATTACTATCGCTACGTCCATCATGCTACACACGACTGCTTCCAACTTAAGCGATATATCCAACATCTTATCGATTCGAAGGCTCTGGCCATTGATTTCGAAGAGGTAACCGTGGCAGCAAACACGGTGTCCGTACAGTTCAGCAGTTTTCCTCCGACAGAGACTCAAGATGGCGTGATACCCATCCCTCGGGCGACAATGGAGATTGCTAATCTTCCACCTCCTCGAGATCAGACTGCTGGTCTAGTGTCCCTCACCACATCACGAGGGGAGGTCATGTGGGTCCATCCGGACTTGGTACCGGAAGTGCTCGTCCACACCACCCTCCATTGGCAAGAAAAGAGCAAAAAAGTCAGATCCTGTCGTACAATCTCGGCAGATGTCGAAGAAGCCACAGCTGTCGTTACCCGGTCCGGTGCACAATCCCAACCTACACTGGATAACTCGGCTGAAGATCATCAGCCGGCTACTGCTGACGCTCCAGGACCTTTCCAACCTCCGACGACCGACAAGCCTAGACCGAAGGAGACTCGCTTTGACAAATCCCTCCGAAAAGAGGCACCTCATGGGATGGAGAGGCCTTACAACTTTGACATCTTGGCACAATTGGCCAACATACGGCCAAATTGTCATTATACGAGCTCCTGAGACTCTCCAAGAATATTTGCGTGGCATTGAGTGATGCACTCCAGAATACCGACGCATATCTGGCTCAGGTTAATCACGGGAGGGAGCCTGCCGGCAAATCTCCAGACAGCTTGCACAGGAGCGATGCCCAACATTGTCTTCACTCCGCAGGATATGCTCATCAAAACCAACCTGCACGATCGTCCGTTGTATTACACTGGATACATTGGTGACGTAAAGGTGATGCACATTGATCCTGGGTCTTCCATAAGCATCATCCCGAAGGGTCTGTTACATCATCTTCGCATTCCTACGCATCGTCTGACGTCGACAAGCACTGCCATCAGCAGTTTTAATTCGGGCAGGAGCTACCCGATTGGAAAGATTCGCTTGAAGTGCCAAATTGGCGATGTTCAGTCAGAAGTGACTTGTTATGTCATAGATTCGAACACCTCCTACAATATCCTCCTGGGGTATCCCTGGATACACGATTACATGATCATGCCTTCCATACTGCACCAGTGCTTCAAATATGTCGATAAGCACGGCTTCGTGAGGACAGAATTTGTCGACATCGATCCCTTCAAAGGGGTCGAGTCTTATTACTCGAACTCCTGCTTGTACGAGAATTCGAAGAGACATCATCGAAGGAGATGTGCAAACTCAAACGGGGACAGCCACGGGATCAGAAGAACCTCTGACGATCCACCTCCAAGCTCGAAAACCTGGCAAGACCGCACCCCTTACGGCCGCTCTGCGTAAGGATGCGATTAGTCTCTCGGCAAGAGGGGCAAATGATAATCCGACTTCCAAGGTCTGGCCAAGCGCCAAGATCCACAACGAGCCGCTGACAATTAGACTACCGAGAGTCAGCCAGCCACAAACAGAGAAGCTAATCCCTCCGACAAGCCCATGACGATACATTCCCAAAAAGAATCATCAGCACAATACAAAGTCGGGGACTCCTAGTGAGCCAACAACTCCCCGTCCAGTATCGAGTACCAAACTGGGGGTCGCTAGTTCGCCAACGACTCCACCAGCGGAACCCCTGGTGATTAAGCTGCCCAAATCATCCTCTCAGTCTTCATTTATACAGGGGGTGGCCGAAGAAGAACCAGAACTGGCCAAGTATGTGGCTGCTCACACTGATGTTCCATCCGTAGATGATGTAATCTCATTAGAAAAGATACCTTACTTCATCAATAAAGGGCTATCTTTGAACTACCTCAAGCTTAATGAGCTTTGTACAATGTATGTTATGGAACACGGTATAGGCGCCCACCTACACACACAGGTGACAAATGTTTACACGCAAACCAACTTACTCCAGCGGAAGACGCTTACCGCATAATCGAGGGAGGGGACCATCCAATCATCTTCGGCCGAAAGAATGATCCACAACCCTTCACCATAGAAGAAGTCGATCTCGAATCGGAGGCCGGGAGATTGCCCCTTTATCTGTATAGTTCCCAATCCAAGTACCTTATGCAAAAACAAGGATATGATCTGGGAACTACACCAGGCTTGAACTACGGCACTGGACGGCAGTTACCCTTACAGTCGCCGATCCCGGCTGGGAAACCACAAAATTTCTATAACAAAACCAGACGTGGGCTAGGTTATGTCACACCCGTAATGACACCTGAAAGCTCAGACAAAGAATGCGACTGGCATTCACACTCAACCGGATCACCAACTTTTGATTCAGATATCAGCATCGGGGACGTATTCAGGAAAATCCTGTCTGTCAATATGGCGTTCGCCAACGTTTACGAAGAAGATGAAGACATTCCTGAACTCCCTGAATTAGAGCCATGGGCCCAACAGCTGGATGTACAATAGGAAAAATGGTTCGAACAAAGGGAGCCTCCTACTGAAGATGAGGTTATGCAAGTTGACCTCGGCAACGAGTCTTCTCCAAAACCAATCTTCGTTAGAAAAAGTTTGACAGATGAAGAGCGAGAATCACTACTGGAACTTGTCAAGGAATATATTGTTGTGTTCGCTTTGAGCTATGAAGACATGCCAGGGGTAAATCCCGACGTTGCACTTCACAAGCTCAATATTCGGCCAGATGCAACGCCGGTCAAACAACAGCAATGACGCTTCCGTCCGGGCATCATAGATGCTATCGAAGCCGAAGTCAACAAACTGATAGCCAGCGGTTTCATTCACAAGGAACAACATCCGGACTGGGTCGCCAACATAGTACCGGTCCTCAAGAAAAGTAGAAAGATTCGAATCTGCATCGACTTCCGCAATTTGAACGAGACGTGTCCTAAAGATGAGTTCCCCCTCCCTATCACCGACATCATGATTGACAACACCTGCGGCTTCGAGCGCATGTCATTCATGGACAGCTTCTTGGGATACAATCAAATCAAGATATCTCCCGACGACGAAAAGCATACATCATTCCGAACGTCGATTGGCACATATTGCTACACAGTCATGCCTTTTGGTTTAAAGAATGCTGGTGCCACATATCAAAGAGCCATGAATGTCATCTTCAGAGACCACTTGTGCAAGACCGTGGAGTGCTATGTTGATGACATCGCTGTCAAGAGTCGCTATAAGGGAGACCATCTGCAGGATCTGAAGACGGTATTCGACCAGATGCGAGCGCACAATTTGAAAATGAATCCCATAAAATCCTTCTTGGGCGTATCCAGTGGAAAATTCCTGGGTTTTATCATTACCGCCCAGGGAATTCATATAGATCCGGAGAAGACAAAGGCAATCATGGAGATGAATCCCGCAAGAAATCGCCGGGAACTCCGAGGCCATCAAGGGAGGCTAGCTTACATCAGGAGGTTCATTTCTAACCTCTTCGGGCGATGTCAACCATTCACCCACCTCATGAAGAAAGGTATCTCATTCGTATGGGATGAAGAGTGCCAACGTGCCTTCGACAGCATCAAAGAATATTTGTCGAACCCTCCAGTCCTGGTAGCCCCGGTTGATGGAAAACCATTCCTGCTCTATGTACGAGCAATGGAGCATTCTTTCGGTGCTCTGCTAGCACAAAACAACGATGCAGGACATGAACAGGCTATATATTACCTCAGCCGAATGATAATGGGGCCGGAGCACCGATATACCGCCGTGGAGAAAGAATGCATCGCCCTGGTGTTCGCCATTCAAAAGACGCGACACTATGTTACGGGACAGACTATACATGTGATATCACGAGTCAACCCTCTCAGGGTCCTCATGACTAAACCAGGGGCACTCAGCTCTCGCCTCGCCACATGGGCAATATTGTTGTCCCCCTACCACATGATCTTCGTCCCGCAAAAGGCTGTTAAAGGTCAAGCTCTGGCAGACTTTTTAGCAGCCCATCCAGGTTTGGAGTCGACCAAAATATACGAAGAAATCCCAGATGAGGTCGTCGACTCACATGTGGCCTCTCATGATGATATATGGTAAATGTTCTTCGATGGTGCTTCAAGAACCGGACCCAAGTGTAACATCATCGTTGGAGTCGGAGTGGTGCTGATTTCTCACTCCGGGCTGGTGATCAACCGAGCTTACTCCCTCACCGAACCTTGTTCAAACAATGTGGCCGAGTACAACGCGTTGGTCATTGGCCTCCAACTTGCAAGAGAGCTGGGGGGTAGAATATCTGGAAGCATACGACGATTCACAGTTAATCGTCAATCAGATCCGGGGTTCATACGAAGTCCGCCATGAAGATATGATCCCCTATCACCAAATAGCGATCAACATCATTTCGTCATTTGAAGGGTTCTTCATAGAACACGTTCCAGGCTCCAAAATATCGAAGCCGATGCCTTAGCAGGCCTTGCCGCTTCCCTAGCAGTTCCGAACCACGCTCATCACCTGGTGGACGTGATAGGCTACGAACTGGTCTGTCCCAAGAATAATGTGCAATTTGTGGCCAGTTATTCTGCTCAGACGGTCGACGAAATGCCAGACTGGAGACAACCATTCATAGACTTCGTAGTCTACGACATCCTGCCCGAGAACCCAAAGGAAGCCACCTCTATCAGAAGACATTCCCTCAGATTCTTCTACGATACATAGACAAAAATGCTATATAGATGATCATATGATGGATTATTGCTGCAGTGTCTGTCAAATACAGAAGCCAAAGAAGCTGTACGCGATGTTGTCTGCGGGGCCCATCAGCCTGGCCCAAAATTGCAAGACCGTCTTCGCCGGATGGGCTATTACTGGCCTACGATGGTATCGGATGCGGTAGACTATGCAAGAAAGTACAAAGCCTGTCAAGTCCATGTAGATTTTATCCACCAGCCATCCGAGTTTCTATATCCGACAGTAGCGTCCTGGCCATTCAAAGCATGGGGAATGGACATCATCGGTCCAATCACTCCATCTTCGTCCCGAGGACATCGCTTCATACTCGCCATCACAGATTACTTCTCCAAATGGGCGGAAGCTGTTCCGCTTGCAGAAATAAAGACTTCAAACGTGATCAGCTTCCTCAAGCATCACGTCATCTATCGCTTTGGACTGCCCCGAAGGATCATCCACGATAATGGTCCGCAGTTTGCAAGCCCTGCCTTCTATCGATTTTACGACAAGCACCGAATCCAGAATGTTGCTTCGACACAGTACAATCCGACAGCGAATGGGTTGGTAGAAGCATTCAACAAAACCATCATCAAGTTACTCAAGAAGTTCGTGTCGTCCAACAAACGCGACTGGAATGAGAAGCTTGGTGAATGTTTATGGGCGTACCGTACTACAGTCCGAACAACCACTGCGAACACACCATTCTCTCTGGTGTACGAGAGTGAGGCAGTTCTCCCATTGGAGACTCAAATCCCCTCGCTCCGCGTCGCTCTCACTTACCAATTGACGATGAACGATAACTGCCATCGCCGCCTACAAGAGCTGGAGGCCTTAGACGAAAAGTGCCTACTAGTTCAGCAGCGAATCGAGCTATACCAAGCACGCATCTCCGGAGCCTTCAACAAGAAGGTTAAGATCAGAATATTCTAAGTGGGCGACCTCGTTCTAGCGGTTCGGAGGCCGATGGTTATGACTCACAAAACCGTCGGCAAATTCCAGCCAAAATGGGAAGGTCCATTTGTCAATGAGGCTGTGTTCTCCAACGGTGCTTACCGCCTCGCAAAATAAAATAGAGACTTGCTCATGTAGCCCATCAACGGCAAGTTCCTGAAGAAGTATTATGTCTAAAGCAACACCCTCCCAATCCCAGAGTGTTGAGTTATGTACCCGCAGGTACCGCTGAACTTACACTCTGACTCCATATCTCCCAGAGTGTTGAGTTATGTACCCTTCGGTATCGCTGAACTTACACTCTGACTCCGTATCTCCCAGGTTGTTGAGTTATGTACCCTCCGGTACCGCTGAACTTACCTTCTTCCTCCAAATATCCCAGATTGCGGAGTTATGTACCCTCTGGTACCTCTGAACTTACACTTTAACTCCAAATTTCCTGAATTATTAAGTTATGTACCCGCAGGTACCCCTGAACTTGCATTCCGGTCACTCTTTTAGGTAGTAAGTCATGTATGATCTTACCTCTGAACTTTCTTCCTAAAAGAGCTTCTTCCTCATGATCCACTACCCGCACTCTCAGTGCACAAAAAAGGGTAACAGATCCACAAATTTCCCTAAACGACCACGTTGATGTTACCTCTGAGTTGTTTCACTTCCGCCAAAAACAAATCACCCCCTTGCATAGAACGTCCACGTCCTCATTACCTCTGAGTCATTCTATGTACCCCTTCATGGAGCCCACTCCTACCACGTCTTCATTACCTCTGAGTAGGAAGGCTCCATCGAAGAAACCCTCATGCTTGCCACGTCCTCATTACCTCCGAGTAAGTATGTTGGTTTCCTTTCGACTTATTATCCGTACCCAAGACCGGAGTACGCCAAGGATAATAGGCCCACAAATGTCCTCTGTTGACCACAAATATCCTCCGCTGAGTCCACTCCTGCCACGTCCTTATTACCTCTAAGTAGGAAGATTTCGCGGTAAAAAACCTCCATACTTGCCACGTCCTCATTATCTCTGAGCAAGTATGTTGGTGATCTCTCGTCTTATTATCCATATCCTAAACCAGGGTACGCTAAGGATAATAGACCCACAAATGTCCTCTGCTAAGCTCCTTAGTACAGGTCCATCATTCCTCATCATGCCCCGGGAGCCCAGCTGCTCCATGGCATTCTTTTTCCCGATACCAGGAACGTCCATGACCACCTTACCGTAGAATTGTTCTCGGTATCCCCATCAAACTTGTTATCCATAACTAAAACCCAGGTATGCCAAGGGTAACAGGTCCACAAACAGTCCTCCAGCATGGCAAACACTACCGTAACACCATAAACGCAATAAACAACACAAATGAAGGGTAAAACAAAACATACTCTTTTATTTGAAAGTTAAAAGTACTACAGGATCTGGGACCACGTCTCTCTTAAAAAACAAAAAACAAAAAAAAGGGGAGGAAAGAGCACAAAAAGCAAAAGAGCCGACTAGGGTTCGGCGGTACATAATTCCAGGAGATGGTTCCTCACCAAGGCAGTCCCCCATTCAAGTCGCTGCTTAGCTCGACGCTCAGCCTCCTGAGACAACCGCTCCGCATCATCCAAGTACATATGTGCCCTCCAGCCATCCTCCAGCTTCTTCAGGGCGAGCTCCAGGCCAGCAGAAGCTCGATTAACTTTGTCGGCCTCCTGGATAACTAGCCCCTTTTCGGTACGGGCAGCTTCGAGCTCAGACTCCAGGAAAGCCAACTTCCTCTGAAGCTCGAGGATCTGCTCCCGCGTGTCAATGACCCCACGGGAGGCAGTCGCTTCCCGAGCCGTAATATCTTCACTTTCGCGGCTCAACTGGTCATATCGCTGAGACAGATCGCGGAGGTCCTTCAGTATAACCGGCCTGGCCTTATCCCGAACAACCCTTATCTTCTCTACGGCAGTTATGAGGAAATCGCGCTCGTGATCTATAGCAGCAGACAGATCAGCTTGCCGTAGCACCTGAAACTGGGCCACCAGCTGATCAGCCTCCAGCAATTTTGCCTCCAGATGCGCAGCTATCCCCGCCCCACCGGGAAGAGTCTTAAGAATATCGATTTGACTTTGGGCGCATTGTCGGGCAAAGGCAAAAGGGTTCCCCCGTTCCACAGCAGCCGCGACCCCTCTCTTCAAGTGGCGGTAGAAGCTGTAACCACGTCCTGTGACGCTTCGTCCAGAACTTTCGCAGAGGACGACGTCAAAGAAAGCGTGGCTGGCAGTGTCGAAGGAGGCACGCTAGAATTTGCCACCAGGGATACAAATTCTGAGCAAAAGATGCGCGTATAGCAGCTAACTCCTCCTCCGCCACCCGAAGAGTCTGGATGCTCGGCAAAGCAGAAAGGTCGACTCTCGGAGCCGCCTGAGCAGAGGAGGACGCAGGGACCATTGTCCCCTGCCCCGGCTGTGCCACCATCTGACTTCCCAAACTCAAGCCAGCGGGAGGCCCTTCAATATGAGTCAAAAGAGAAGGGGTACGCTTTCCTCCGCCAGATCCCTTCTGGCAGAACCCACCCTGACAATGTCCGTCATCGGTGCTGGAGGGGTAGGACCTGTATGTCCAGAGCAACCATCAATCAGTCTAACTCGAAGGATGTGATGATAGAGCAGATAGGCCTCCTCACAAGTTAAGATTTGGCTTATCTTACCGGGAAAGGAGCATGGGGGCCGCAGATCGCTCACAGCCGCCGTAGTCCCCTCACCAGTAACCTTCGAGTCGAATTCAGCTGGTTCTTCTGCCCCAGCCGCCCTAGAGGGGGGTACGACTGGTTCAGCGTCACCCTGCTGAAATTCGACAGTCTCAGGATTGGGTTCAGAAACCCTATCGCCCTGAGTTGAGACCTCAGCGACGAAAGGTGCCTCAGCCGCCTCCGGGAGAACCCCAGAAGAGATGATCGTGGTACACATGTCACTGACCAAAGTGCTCAGGGCCCGATGAAGTTCAGAAGAAGCAGTCGGTTCCCGAGAATCCGACTCTTCTGACGCCTACAGGGAAAAGATGATTGATCAGGACATAACTCAGAAAAAGAAGAGCTAAAGAATTGAGAAAATGGCTGTAAATTAACTCACCTCTAAAATGGCGTCGACTTCCTCGCCCCTCTCTTTAATGAACAGCCCACGATACCTATTCGTGACCCGCTTCACAGAATAAGTTCTGCTGCCACCAGCAGGGTCAGGTCTACTTCGCTTGTGCGAAGGATTAGGCACAACAGGCGGCTGATCCGCCACCACCTCAGTAGGCACATCAGGCGACTGATCCTCCACCAATTCATCAGACATAATGGGCGGTTGATCTGCCACTTCCTTTTCTGTAGGAGGGAGGGAACTATCGGCATCAGGCTCATCATCCTCTTCGTCCGCAGTGGTGGACTCTGAGTCCGGCACAGAAACCGCGTTCGCCCTCTGCTTCCTTGTCTTTGACCCCTGGGGCTTCTTCGCCAGGCCAGTTCCCGCAATGAAACTGATCCTCGGGTCAAAATTAACGGGAGGCTTGTTCGTCGTAACATGGTATAGGGCCGCCATATAGAGAATTTCTACTGGCACCTCACCATCAGGGACCGAGAAGGTGGTTCGAGTATGAACCACGTCATAATAATGCCATGCCCTGATGCCATCCAGGATGCTACCTTTAAAACCCAGGCAAGGGCTGGGACTGTCAAAAGATAGCTGGCTATACCCGAACTGGCGGGAGAACCTGCTGGGCAAATAAGGCTCCAGGTAAACGTTATTGCGGTGACGATATACTAGGTGCGCTGGACGGATATTACGCAACCAAAAGAGCAGGTTCTCGGGCAAGAGAAGAGGAGGTTCGGTACTATCAACATGACCTCTCCTCACTTCTTCAGTGGTAAAATAAAGAACATACACAAAAAGTCATATCCATCCACTCTCGCCAGCGCCCTTCGACAAGCTGGCATGGTGTTGTACTCCCAGGGCTGATGGCAGAATCGGAAAATGAAGGCATCGTCAGCCGTGACACCGTCTTCTGGGCCAGGCCTCATCAAAGACTGCCAGTGCATTAACAGCCACCCCATTAGATAGTGGTATGGCAGCTCTACGCACTCAAAATTTATCGTCGTATCACGGGCGATAACCTTGAAAGAAAAGGCGCGAAGGCCGTGGTGTACGCTGCACACCATAGCCAGAAGAAGGGCCAGTCTGACCCCAAAAACTAGTTTTACGGCAGGAAAGATAAAGTGGCGACTAAGCCTCTCAATGGAACCCGTCCCTCCTGAGACTACGCAGTTCCGTAGCCATACCATCAGAAATCCTGCAAGAAGTGCCTTCTCCAACAGCTGCTGAGTACAATGATAAAAATAACTAATGGAGTCGAATTGACTCCCAAATGTGTCGCTCGTAGACCCCGACCTCTTGGCGGTCGACACCAGGTTTTGTACCTCTTCATGGGTTTGAGGACCTCGGAAGGAAACCCGGCTGGAGGCGCCTAGCCTGAAAAGGTAGGAGACCCAGGTCGTGGTGTGAGTAATGCTCCCTTCTGAGCTACCATCCTTCTTGATGGCCGTCTGGTGACAAGTACTATGGTGACATAACAATTTCTGATATACGGCAACAAAGCCCGGGAACTGTCGATCTAAAACGTCGAGCTCTTCGCCCATAGGGGTGTACACTTCAAAGGCTTCTCTTCCCCAGGACAGCTTGGAGATAACGTGCATCTCGTGAAGAGCAAGCCCTAACTCCCCTGCGGGCGCAAAAAAAGTTCCCGTTCGTCGATTGTACATCTCCAAGAGGGCCATGAACAACGGCTTATTTATAGGTAAGCCATGACCGATGCCCCGAATGGCGTGGTAGAGGCCGTTCTCGCGCAGGGTAACCTTGTACTTCCGAAAAATCTATGAAGTCAGATTGGCCCACGCAGGGATAGGGTTTATCCAGTTCGACAGCGCCAACCGGCCGATGGAATAGGACCCCTTCCGCGCAAGCTGGTTCATGAAGGTGTCAGCTTGAGAGAAAGTGAAGTTGGGACCCGGTGCATTTATGAAGGAACCCGGGGCCAATCCCATCACACACCGACTGATCGGTTCCTTTTTCGTATACGCAGACCCTAACTGTCTGTTATAATGGATGTCCCCCACAAAAATCCCTGACCTGCTCGGAGTCAAGGACTCCACCATCTTCCTCTCCAGCAGTAACATGTTGAACCATGACAGGGGAAAATGACGCTCTATCGGAGGGATGTGGATCTCCACTCCGTCAAGAGTAAAGTTCCAGCTCTCGGATACATCGAGCACTCGGGTATTCTTTATAGACAAAGCAACCCCAAAAAAGAACGCCGGCTTCGAGTATTTTCCATCCAATTGCCCTGAGTTCATTATGGCGCAGAGAAAGTAGAAAGGATGTTTCTTGATGGCATTCAACCTATCCGAAGGCTCTTTCGGAAGCTGCTTCGTCACATGCTCGACTATATGGTCATACCGATAGACCATAGCAAATTGGGCCTGACCCACCAGAAGTTCTTCAGCTGCATTAACTGGCAGATTCTCTGAAGACAGACAAAAGGAACAAGTTAAAAGATGGACGAAAACAAAACCATCATGTTTTGGCTTATGCGGCCCAGTCTACAAGAACTCATGCGGTTCTGTTCGAACATGAGCTTATGTGTAAGCTTATGCGGCTCTGCTTAGCGTGAGCTTATGCGGTTATGCTTAGCGGAGCGTTATGCGGCTCAATTCAGAGGAGCTTATGCGGTTCGGCCGAGCACAGCCCTATGCGGCCCAGTCTAGACAAACTCGGGCGGTCCTGTTTGAGAGGGCCTCATGCGGTTCAAATGCACATGAACGTTATGCGGCTCTGTTCGACGAGTTATTATGTGGTTCAGTTTGCAAAGTGTTTATGCGACCCACTAGACAAACCCCCATGTGGCTCGGACATGGGGTATACCCCTATGCGGCTCGGTCGTGGGACATGTATGCGGCCCATACAAATTGAACAGTTCGGTAAAGGACGCATTAAAGGCTTGTGCATAAAGCATGCAACAGAGCCGTCTTTGTTAGGGTTTCGAAGTATATGATCTTCCCAAGTCCTTACCCTTAATGGCAGGATGAACGTCGGCATGGACCCTAGGCGCCACAGCCGACGTAGAGGCCACTCCCTTACCCTTCGTCGCAGCCTTTGCCGCAACCTTGGATGACTTGGGAGCCATTGTTGTCTGATGATCGGTGAAGGAAGACGAAGACAGAAAAGCTAGGGCAAGAAAAGTCAAAGATAGGAGAGAGTAAAGAAGTCTCTCCGTCCAAATACGCTCCTATTTATAGGCAGGAGGGGGAGCTCATAGACCGACGCCTCGATCCGTGTACAGCGTAACTGACTCTTCGGGTATCAAAGTAATCTGAGTATTTAAAACCAACTCTTGGGATCCTGCCCCAAAAAGCGGCTTTAAATCTGACAGCAAATCAAGGGCAATCAATGCAAAGATTTGCACACGTGGCAGAAAGACGTGGCAAGGAGCCTATGCGGCCAGATAGTCCATGCGGCTAGGCAGCCCATGCGGCTAAGAAGGCCATGCGGCTAAGAAGCCCATGCGGCTGAAAAGGCCATGTGGCCAGAACATCCTATGCGGCCAGAAGAGTTTATACACAGCCATGCTTCTTATTCAAAGTATTTCAATCTTGCAAATTGAAAACTTTAAAGGGGGTCTTGTAGAAGCATGGAAAAAGAATAAAGAAAAGCCTATGCGGCTCCAACAGAAGGATTCCCATGCGGCTCAGGAATCCATGCGGCTCAGGAATTCATACGGCTCAGATAGCTCCATGCTGCCCAGAAAGGAGCCACGTGGCCCTAAACAGTTCTTATCTACACTCTGCTGCATTTAATGCCCTGACGGCTGCTCTGACAATGACAGCCCTGACAATGACAGCTCTGACAATGACAGCCCTGACAATGACAGCTCTGACGTAAAGACGCAATAATGACTCTGACATAATGGCGTGTTCCTAGGGAAAAGGAGAAAATCTTCTTACAGCTGGCATGATCCGCCAAGTCCCGAGGCCCCTCATGCTGTCGCCCACTTTATGCGGCCGCCCACTTCATGCGGCTGCCCACTTCATGCGGCTGCCTTCTTCATGCGGCTGGTTCCTTCACGCGGCCACCATCTTCATGCGACTGCATCCTTCATACGGCCGCCCATCTTCATGCGGCTGCCTATCCTCATGCGGCTGTCCTTCCTAATGCGGCTGCCTATCCTCATATGGCTTCCCATCCACATGCTGCTGCATGCTTCATGCGGCTGGGATTGTGGAGGGGACTATCTATATGCGGCTCTGCCAGGACATCTCAGTTAAGATACGTGGCGGTCTTCACGACAGTTGAGACACGTGGCAGTCTTATCCTTCCTAGAATTATGGCTGCTAACAAATCATAACAAACTCAGATTTATTGCAATCGTCATAATTGCCCAGATCAAAACAAATCAAGAAAATTGAACACGTGGCAGGTCATTACAAATCACGAATATTGATGGCAATCAACATTTATTGCCTATAGAGATTTGATGTAATCCATATTAATTGCTCAAATCTATTGTATTTAAGATGAACGGCCCAGATTGATTAACTCTGAAAATGTCGACTTTTCAAGATGGGCAATCATTGCAAACCCTAATGATCACCCCCCACTCTTATAAATAGCAAAGTGCTATTCCCTTGCGAGAAAGAGACGAAGGCAGAGAGAGAGAGAGGCACACAAAGAAGCACATACAGAGAGAGAGAAAGAGGAGAGCATTTCTTCACCAGAGCCAAGGCTGCGTCCGATCGTCCAAGGAGTACGACAGAGCTGTCGTCGCTTTTCCGAGCCTCTATCGTCACCCTCCAGAATCAAAAATAAACAATTGTACTTAGATTGCTGTACCTAGGTTTTCATTCCTAGGCTTTCTTTGTACGAGCGAGTTTGTATTGTGAATTAAAAGTCCAGTCCTCCCATAAAACTGTTATGTTCTTTTATAATCAATGGCAAACAGTCCCCAGAGATCACAGTGTATAAGTTCAAAGCATCTCAAAGCACGACTACTACTATCAGAAAAGGCATCACGAGTCTGTTTAGCTTGATGACAAATATCACAAGCCTTATGAGAAAACACACTACTACCAGAGAGAAAAGGTAAAGTCTGTATTACTTTATTTGAAGGATGCCCAGTATGTTGTCACGACCCACACCCACTGTGAGGGTACGAGCACGTAACAATGCCCAGCCTACGTCGCAGTGTCGACGGTAGAACGCTGTTCTAGATCACTATCTAACCAACAAATCACACAATTATATAATGTACTTGTCAAAATATCAACTCCGAATGGAGGACAAGTATAGATATAATATAATCTCAATCACAGTCTAATCACGATATGATAACACAGAAGATTATAACTAAGACTAAATAATAGCAATAAACCAAACTACTAAATAATATAATCTCAAACAATCTCAAACTACATATCTCAACTTATTTACAACTCAAGTTCTAAAGCATGAAAGCTATAACAAGGCAACTAGCTAATCTCCCGATCACTCCTGAGTGTCGGGACCATAAGTAGTTAAGCCATCTCCTGGTCCATAATATGTAGGGCATGTGTCCTCAGGGCAATCATCTGTAAAATTTTCAACAGGTCCAGTCAGGACAGGAACGAATACAACTCATCAAGAAAACTCAAGTAAATGACAGAGAACTATAAAGCAGTTATAGACAGTTTTATGGATGAACATGGTGGGTTATATTCAGGTGATGGTATAGAGAAACAGATAAGATACAAGAAAAGTTAAGTAACTAAAATAAGAGTAGAATCATGGCAATGAAGACTGTAAATAGAAACTAGCTAGACTAGAGTAACATAATATAAGTCCAGACAGTAAATGTAACAAGTGTAAAACCTATGTAAATCCAGTACGGGACGAATCTCATACAAGATGAATCCAGTACAAGACGATTCTAGTCAGTGATCAAGAATCCAGGTGAGACCAGCTATAATCTAATAGTGTGTTTTAAAATACTGAGATCGACATATAAACGGCTGTAGGTATCAGGCACATCTCTCACTGATCAGGCGTGAGACGGCTATGCTTCCAGTAGATTCCAGTAGGAAGAATCCAGATTTAGGGTATGTCTACATGCCTTACTCAATATTTCCTTGCCCCGCAATACAAGTGAATCCAGTACAAGATACGAGAATCGAGAGAGTCCAGCCAAACACGATGATACTAGTAATGATTCCAGTAATAGAGGCCAGAAAATATGGTAAGTGTGTCGCATACATGAATCCAGAATATCCATACGTGTGGTAACAGAGAATCACATAAAACTAACTAGAACTGAAGTACAGTAACTAACAATAAATGAGAGAACTATCAGAGAATGTACTCGCCTGATACACTGAAAAGAGTAGTGTAATATCAGATGTCTACACCAGAGTCACAATGTCCTAAATAGAGTAATTATGGGTTATGACATGTCCAGGATGGTAAATTAGAATATTACAATGCAATCTACATGATTTCTAGGCCAATCTAGATCAAAGTCAAACTTGGGTCAACCATAGTCAATTACACTAGTCAAACTAGGTCAACTAGGCCAATCCTAGTCCAATCAAGTCTCACTAGGCCTAACCAAGTCTAGACTAGCATCCAAGCACAATCACAAGGTTACAAAGCAACACATATTCATATATATGCATATACGATATATATATATATATATATATATATATATATATATATATATATATATATATAATATATATATATATATATATATATATATATATATATATATATATATATATATTTTTTATATATATATATATATATATATATATATATATATATATATATATATATATATATACACACATAGGCTAAGGTATTTATACATGCATTTATACATACACATAGGCTATAAAAAAAAATATATATATATACATACACATAGGCTAAGGTATTTATGCATCATCATTCATTCATGCATATATATTCATTCATACATTCATATATGCATACATACATACATACATACATACATATATACATATTTAGCATACTTGTATTCTATATTACCTTATGCATCCATACATATATACCTTCATGCATTCATTCAACAACATCATTAACTAGCATATTTGCCTATAATTATGAAATCAACATGCATACATACATGGGTGTGATAGGTTTAGGGATTAAAGCTAGTGTACAACATATATAGTGTAGTGAAGTATAGGTATGCATATAGAGGGGGGTTAAGGTGTCAACATGGCAGTTTAGTTTGGTTCCAGGAAAAGGGTTCACACAAGCTTGTGTGAAGCAAACTCAGGAAAACACAGCATGTGCAACCTTCATAACCCAACAACCCAACCTGCATATGCTCAGGTATGCATGTATAACTCAGTTATACCTATTCAATTCTCAGGTTACTATATGAGATTCCCAACTCAGGTTAGCAAGGCTATGTTAAGATACTATTACAACATCATCATCACAACAACAACACCATAGCAAGTCTAAAACCTAAACTACAACTCAGAAAAACAGAGGCATGTAGGTAATACATTAAGGTTTAGATAATGGTTCAGTTTAGGCATACATTTCAGGTTTGTAAACTAAATTAACATAGGCAAGATGTTTACAATATTAAATGAACCTTTAATTCACAGAAATTAACATTAATTAACAGATTTAGCTCTGAAACCATACTGCATAGGTTCATGAATACAATTTCAGAAAGGAGAGTATCAAAATATTGTTCAAACCCAATGTTTCCCATTCCTACATGCATATACCTAAACCAGTTATGTAAAATCATTCCAGACATTGTATGTATGTAACCACTTCATTAATTGAACATTCATATACAGAAATTAACATATTAAATCTCAGTTTCAGTTAACAGTCCACATCTACATCCCAATCACTGATTTCAAGTTTAAGTTCTCAGAAGAATAGAAGTTCAAGTGACAGTTGACATTGGGAGAAATCCTCAATTTCGATTTCAACAACCTCTCGAAATTGTAATACCACTTCAACCCAACCCCCAACATTAACCCAGGTCAACTAACTACATCAACACATAAGTTATCAGTAAATAAAATAGATTAACACATGAATTCCTCAAAATAAAACTACATTTCGAAACTGTCAAAACTGGAAAATGAATCATTCCATACACATGTACATTCAAAACTAATCGAAAACCCAATTCAACCTAGTAAATGCTAAATGTGAATGTGCCCACATGAAGTATGTGTCAATGTGTGTCAAGGAAGTCATTCGTGTCCAGAAAACTGGACTCGAGCGTGTCCAAAAAAACTGAATCAAAACAGTGTCTGAAAACAGAATTTCCAGTCCTCGTGCACGCGTGCACACGGGTCTATCACACGACACAGGCCACGTGGAGACACGTGGCCGTGCACACGTGTTCGCCTAGACTAGGGGGACGTGTCCAAGTTCCTATCCCGTGTCCATATGGTGTCGACATGTCGATACGAGGCCGTATCAGTGGCTCGAATTTCGTGTGTGTGCGTGTCAGAAATTTCAGTGCGAGCTCGAGAACTTCCTCGACTCGCAACCAAGTGTCACGAAACTTGGTGAGGGTCTAGTCAGACATGGGACCCATCACTTCGTCAAGTTTCATGTGTCCTAGTGATGTTTCGTGTCCTGTGTCAACCCTGAAATGCAGGGGACGCACACAGCGTGCATGAGCAGTACAAAATCGGTGCGCGGTTGATTTCTCCGCGCACACTGAACGAGAACCCGTAAAATTTTTTGGGGGTGATTTCAGTGATTGCACGAAAGTGTCCACCAAAAATCATGACCTGAATCGCCGTGTCGTGTCCTGCGTCGACCCCGAGCAGCAGGGCAGTGCACGGTGTCCTCGTGCGTGCGTGTGTGTCCAATTTTGGATACGAAATGTGCACTGAATCGTGCTCAGTCCTCAACATAATTAATGTACACATTAAGAGCTTCAAAAACATGTAATTACTTTTGGAAAATATGAAAATTTATTTCATTGCGACATTTCGTCGAACACGTAAGCATACACATAGACACGTGTCCTATACGGACACCAACGGACACGAAATCCTACCAAACTTGAGGGACAACCAGGGGACACCTAAACCTAGCCTAATATGTAAAGAAATTAGAATAAAAATGTAATTTGTAGGGTTTTACCTATAAGTGCAGATTGCAAGAAAAGCTTCAAATGGTGGGGTGTTCTTCTTGATGGCCAAATGCTCCAAATGAACCCAAAACTGATATTAACCTCCAGAAATAATAAACATACAGAAATTAGGTCCTAATGCAAAAGACTAAGATTAAAAAGGAATTAAAATAAATTTATGGGAATTTTTGGAAGGGGAAAAAATACCTTTTCTTCAAAACAAGGTCAAGCTCTAAAAGAGGCAAGAACTCCTCAACATGACATTAAATAGGGAGGGGCTCTCCTATGGCTGGTCATAAGTTGCAAAATTAGGGTTAGGGTTTTCTAAATTGGCCCATGGGCTTAAGTCACAAGTCATTAAGTCAATAAATCACAAGTCATTTCATTAAACCATAAATCATGAAATGATTTCACTTAAACTAATCCTCCTATTCCAAAATTAGTTTCTAATGACTAAAAGTAGGTTAACCTAAGTTAGACTAGGGTCACCATGGCTAGGGTTAGCTTCCACACTAGTCTACAAGTCTCTATAAGTCAAAAGCCCAAACTAGGAATCACCAATCCAATAAATAATCAAATAATTCAAATAAGTCAAAATGACCAAATTACTCCTAGGCTAAAAATGATAATTAAATATCCCTAATCACATGGTTAGGCTCTAGGTCTAGCAGTCTCTAGGGTTTTACTAGCAACACATCAAAATCACAAGTCATGACTTAAAACAGATTTTAAATAGTTTAAAAATGATTAAAAATCACCAAAAAAATCATAATGTGATATAAATATCAGTAATAATAATAATTACAAAATTTCAAAATTACCCTCATCTGAAAAACTGGGTGTTACAATCCTACCCCTTAGAAAAATTTTGTCCTCGAAATTAAAATGATCGTACCCCTACTGGTCAAACCCCCAATCAAATCAAAGTCGATAGATAACATGCAACACAGTCCTACTGGTCGTGATTTTACGGTCTCGATCAGGGCAACTATACTATCTAGCAATCACAAGCAATATTCTGGCAGGTACTAATGAAATCACACAGAAAAGTGGGGATGAAGAATAAGAAGGACAAACCTGCTAACCCATCACCTACAGCGTCGGTCTCCTCGACCGCCATCGTAAAAGCTCTACCCGTCTGGTGCTGAGCTACAGGTGGCATAGCTTCCTCAAAAGGAGGTGCAATGGGACAGTCTATCTTCTAGTAGGTTTCAGATCCATAGGAATAGCAAACCTTCAGCCTCTTCCTACACTGCTCCCTGGTGTGTCCCAACTTCTTGCAGTAGGAACAACTGATCGTCTTCGGGTCCTGACCCCGATACTGATGCTGCACCTGCTGAACCATCACTGGTGCTCGGGTCTGCTGAACCTGTACGTGAGGCCTCTTGGCCTGGCCTCCGCTGCTGCTACCACTCTGGAAGTTATGACCCCTCGTCGGCTTCAACCCTAGGTCGTCCTCTGCTGCCATAGCCCCAGAAAATATCTCTGCAAAGGTAGCGTTTTGGTCGCTCTTAGTCAGTGACCGAACCTCCTTAATCAAGCCTCGGCAGAACTTCCTCGCCTTCGTCTTCTCAGTCAAGTCATTAATGAATCGGGCCAACCGGCAAAACTGTCACGACCCGCACCCTAGAGTAAGGGCACGAGACGTAGGTACGTCCAGCCTACGCCGCAGTATCGGGGGTAGAATGCTATCCTAGGTCAAACATCTAACAATATAAAGGTACATGTACAGTATATACACTCCGAATAGAGGTGACATAGCAAATACAGTCTCAATCACATCTAAGGTAGAGCATGATAAAAGATAGATAAAACATGAAATCCACAAAGAGATACAGCAGATAGAAGTCTAAGTGTCTAAGATACACAAACCCAGAAAACATCTCAAATCTCAAATACAGTAATCCATAGAGTAAATACAGCTCAAGACAACTGAAAATAATAATAAGAAGAACCCTAGCTATCTATACAACCTCTATTGTGTCTCCTCTAGGCTAGCAGGCAACCTCCAAGCTATCTGTAAAATTTATCAACAGGTCCAGTCAGGACAGGAGCGAGCACAGTACATCTCAACAAATCATAACAGGTTAGAAAATATAAACTTGCTAGAGAGTAAGATACAGAAAACTAAAAGGATAATCATGATGAAAAAGGAAGACTATAAATAAATAGATACAATATATAGAGAACTAACAGTACTAGTGATTCAGAGTACAAGACGGTTATGTAAACGGCACGATGTTGTACACGAGTAATCTAAAGAGGTTGCACACGAGTAATCTACTGGATTGATTACATAACCACTTCTACTCCCCCGCCCCAAACAATACACAAGGATCTAGCCAAGTTATGTTATTGCACACGAAGTATAGTCGCACACGAAGATCATGTGAGCACATGAGTATACACGATTTCACACGATTTGCGTACGAAAAGCACGAACACAAGGAGTACACGATGCTCATGATAAAGTACACGAACACAAAATACCCGATATATCCGCTGAGGAGATAACATCGCACGATAAGATCCATATAGTACTAATCTGTGTTACCAACGTGTCAACATCAAGTAAAGTAATCTAAAGCAGAAAATATACTCCTAAATAGGATATGAAATGATCAGAGAATGTACTCGCCTGGTATCCTAAATATCTGAAGAGAATATGCTGTCCGAGGAGTGGTGTCTGGCTCCTATTGAACAGTACAAGTCACTACATGTTCAAAATAGTAAAATAGATTGCTACAATACATCTACATGCTGTCTAGGTCAAACTAGACTAAAGTCAACACTTGGTCAACTCTAGTCAACCACACTAGTCAAACTAGGTCAACTAGGTCAAGTCCTAGCCCAAACAAGTCTAACAAGTCTCACTAGGCCTAACCAAGCCTAGGCTAGCACTCACACAATCACAAGGCAATATGAACCATAATAATGCATAATATAAAATAGATACTATATATAAATACATACCTTCATACATACATGCATATCCACATTACATACATATTTATATATATAGGCATATGGTACATCATGCATATTTACATAGTTACATAGATATATACATTCATGCACATTTACATACATACTTTTATACATTATATATGTTAACATTCATTATAAAGCATTATATTTTACTTATACCTTTGATTCATTCATTCATTCATATATGACATTCATTCATGCATTTATACATTCATTCATTCATGTTATCACTATATACATACTTGATTCTTGTATCTACACATACATACATGGATACACAATATACATGTATACATTCATACATGCTTATATTGCATACATGCATACATACATATCATGTATACATACATACATTACATACATGTCTACATATATATCATATATGTATACTTGCATTCATTCATGCACATTACATACTTACATGCATCTATACATTATATAAATTGTATACAACATGTAAAAATATAAGAGGGAAAAAAGGGAAAAAACGGAAATGGAAATGGAAGAGAAGGAAAAATATAAGAAAAAGGAAAAACAGTGGACATATACATGCTTGCATCATATATTTTACATTACCATACATGCTATCATTATATATTGTATTACATTATTTATACAATATGTATTCATATTTATCATTACATGTATATCTTGCATTCATATCTAGCATTCATTATATACTTTCATGCATACATTATATACCATTCTTTTATTCATGTATTTATGCATTGCTTACATACATTACATTGATTGCATTCCTACATGCTTGTATTCAACCATATATATATTAATTTTAAGAGGATACATATCATATATATATCATTTCATTCATCTAACATATTATGCATTACATACTCTATATTCATTTAATATCCATACTATATAGGCTCATAGGTTACACAAAATGTCTATGTCGTATAGTCACTCTTCTACTTAAAACCAATACTGTACCAATTTGGCCTTATCTAAATTCTAGGATTAAAGTATGTCGTAGCCCTTCATGTTAGCTTTCCGAAACTTCAAACGGATCACATTTTCGTGTCCGGAAGCTCCCGAAATCACAAAAATATCGAAACGTGTTCGTCTTTCATATAGCTGACACTCAAATAATCCTACAGAAAGTTCCATAAAGAATTTGGCCTTTTAAAATATATATTTAGAAAGCTAATTTCGATACGGTTCTTTTAAAAAAAATGGGAGATAAATCAGAGTTCTAAGATAAAAGTTATGATATTTCTAAGTTGTTGTGGTTAATAAAAACGTGAATGAATATTATGACGAATTTGAGTTGTTTTGGACAAAAGAAACACATGTAGGCCAAGATACTTGGATACCAACATAGGTATCCAAATAAAACTTATTCTAACCATCCTAAAACTGAATTTAAAAATTTATTTAAACTATTAGCATACATACATACACATGGGGTGTCCTAATTTGGGATCTATCAAGTAGGACACAAGACACACATCTAAAATCCTCAAGAGAGCTCCATATGGCCTCAAATTTGAATCTAAATGGGGTACATGTATGGGGGTGGATCCTATGGTTCAAAACTAACTAATATGCATAGAAAAATAATTTAGAGGATTGGTTTTACCTATTGGGAGTGGAATTCCAATGATACTCCCAAGGATATGGCTCCGACACGAAGATCTTCCAAAAAGGACACTCCTTCTTACACTTTGCTCCAAATCTTTGCTAGCACTCTCCCTTGGTAGTATGAGAAGGTTGGATGGAAGTTTTGGTGGAGGGATGTAAGGATTTGGAGATCAAATCAAAGAGGAAAGCTCTCTAATTTGGGAAAGAACACTTAGGGTTCTATGTAGAGGTAAAAAGAGGCAAGGGTTTTCTTAAGGATTCTTTATAGGAAGGGGGGAGGGGCACTTGATGGCTGGTCATTAGATGAATTATGGTTAATTTTTCATGTAGATGAGTGACTAGGAGTTGTCCACCCAATTCTAAGCCTTCTTATTGGTTCAACTAGTCATAAGGCTTTCTTTTTCACAAATATCATAAGGGGTAAATATCCTACTATAAAATATCTAGATATTGTTAATCTAACTTAACCATTAAGTCTCTAACCTTCTAACTAAACCTCCATGAGCATCATTAACATAGAGGTTTAGTCAAAACTAGGTTAGTCTCTAACAATTCAATTAGCACAATACTAATTAATTAAAATTCATTTTCATTAATAAGTCAAAAATGACCAAAATATCCTTAGGCTAAAAAGTTGTAATTAGTCATCCTAATCACATGACTAAGCTCCCTTGGTCATGGTTAGTCTCTAAGCTTAGCAAAACTAGGGTTTAACTAGTTAACCATCAAAATCACAATTCAACATTTTAAATAGTTTTAAATTGATTAAAAAATCACCAAAAATCACAACATGAGTTAAATCTTATTATTGATTAATCAAAATTATAAAAGTTCAAAATTATCCTCATTTTAGAAAAGTCGGTGTTACAATTCTACCCTCCTTAGAAGAATTTTGTCCTCGAAATTAAGATGGTCGTACTTCTTCTAGAGTCTCGTCCCCAACAATCATTGTCTCAAACTTACATAAATCATACAATTTAAAAGAATGGCATACAGGGTCATACGGTAGCAGTTGAAAGTCTCATCTAGGTATACTAGTCATGCTAAACCAAAACGGTCATAGGGTATCAAAACATACAAGCAATCTGGGGTGCTAAACTGGAAAATTTTTAGAAACAACAAATCATCAAGGCTGTAAGGCAGTCTACCATCCTATATGAAAACTGGTAATTATCAAAAATAAAATAAAGATAACTAGTAATTATCTATAAAGGGGTACTATTTAAGAAAAATCAAAACCAAAAGTTTACGGAACGAAAGTCAATAGCAATAAATCCAATCACAATATAATATATATAGAAAGAGACAGTGTTAGAGAGAGAAAAGCTAACATTATGTAAAGGTTATGTGGTTAGTGTGTGTATGGGTGTATGTGGACATGTTCATATGGTTAAATAGTAGGCTTGTGTGTGTGAAATATACATGAAAGTGTATAGGAGGATTTGGGTCTCAAAACAATAGCTATCAAGTTACACTATTCATGGCATATTGATTAAACAATCTACAATACACAATCTATTTACTCATAACATGCATGACTAACCCTATATATATATATATATATATATATATATATATATATATATATATATATATATATATATATATATAAACTCTATACATATATCTATATAGATATATGAACATAACATAGAGAGGAAGGGTTAGGTTTACATGGCAGTGTATACTAAGTTAGGGTGTGCGTGTCCTTGTACAGAGTTATAGCTTTAGTATTGAAAGGATAAACCCAGTTTTAGTTCAGCATTTACATACAAAATCTGAAAATGAGCTAACATTTAAACCAGTGTAATATTAACATAATGCAGTTTCAGATTTTAGGGGTTTGAAACATCACAACCAACTCAATGCTCCCAACACAACCTAACATGATAGAGATGAAACCCTAACATACTATCCATACATTTAGCTATGCATACAGTTCAATATTACATATTAAATCTGAAATTGAACTAAACATTTGAAATTAATGTAAAATGTTAACATGTATTCAGTTTTAGGATTTTGGAGAAATTCGAACATCAAACCAACCCAATGTTTATCACAACCTAACATGTAAGAATATGAAACCTAACATTATATCCCTACATACAACAATGTATATAGCTCAAAATATTACATTTAAAAAAATAGCAAATTGAACTAAACATTTGGAATCCAGTATTAAGGGTTAATATGCACACAGTCTCAGATTTGACAAGTTCAAACACAAAACTCAACCAATTTCTTTAAAAAAATGAAACCCTGTATATAACATACATGTGCAGTGATGTAAACAAAACTAATAACATAAAATTTATATTTAAATTAAGAATTTAAACTGGAAAAAGTAGAGAACGAGTCTCTGATATTGTACTGTATCAGAAATATTAGGGTTTTGAGAATTTAAACATCAATAACATATTAAAATGTATTTAGATAGGTTGGTAATCAAAGTGTAGCATGCATACATGTCAGGCAAAGTGTCTGTGTTCACTATATATATTCTCATGTCCCAATATACAAATCAAATTCTATATCAAGACCAACATTTAGATTCCTACCAAGATTGCAAAGTAGGTGATTGATGTAATCAAGACAGTTTTATTATTATTATTATTATTTAATACAAGAATAATAGCAAGAAGGATATAACGATAAAATTTGTTCTGCTTATCTGTTTAAAAGAAGGAACCATTTTGAAACCCAGAGCTAAAATATCAAATCCAAGATAAGGTCTAGCAAAAATTATCGATTCATTGTATTATGAAGAAACTCATAGCAAGAAGTTACACAAAGGTTTATAATAACAGCTAAAGCTACTCCTACTCCTACTCCTAAGTTAAATAATCAGAAACAATCAAAACAAAACAAAATTCCCTTTTTTTTCTTTTTTTTGAAAGACTGAACAAAAGTAGAGAAAATATGTTCAAAAGCATTTAAAGTACAATCTGATACTCATATGCGTCTATCCAAAATTATGGTACTCTAAATCCTCGGCATACTAGTAAGCAAGGCTACGATAATCACAGAGTCTTCGACTAAGGCACATACCTCTAAAATCATGGTATTTAAAATTTTTGCGATGTCGCTAGCTTGGCTGCAAAAACCTTAAATTTCCATACCCGAGAAATATATCCAAAATCAGACTATATGTCCTCACCATGCTGGCTAATGTGACTGTAGAAGACTAGATTCTATAACTTAGCCCATATAATTTCATCTTGATAAAAATTAAATTAAATCAACAATGGATACCCAAAAATCAAATTCATTAACTAACCAAGAAAGATAAATATAAACTATTAGAATCAAATTTTGAGATATTTTATAATGAGATTCTCAAAGGTCATCCCAGGAATCTCTCAAGGGATCCTAACTGTGATTGAGTACCTTCAAAAATATTTCCTAATTCTACTGCAGGCTGTAGTGATACTCTAGTTCGAATACCACTACATAAACTCGACCTGCATGGGCCACCACTAAAAACGTGTTACGACCCGCACCCTAGAGTAAGGGCACGAGACGTGGGTACGTCTAGCCTACGCCGCAGTGTCGGCGGTAGAACACTGTCCTAGGTCAAACATCTAACAATATAAAGGTACATGTACAGTATATACACTCCGAATGGAGGTGACATAGCAAATACAGTCTCAATCACATCTAAGGTAGAGCATGATAAAAGATAGATAAAACATGAAATCCACAAAGAGATACAGCAGATAGAAGTCTAAGTGTCTAAGATACACAAACCCAGAAAATATCTCAAATCTCAATTACAGTAATCCATAGAGTAAATACAGCTCAAGACAACTGAAAATAATAATAAGAAGAACCCTAGCTATCTATACAACCTCTACTGTGTCTCCTCTAGGCTAGCAGGCAACCTCCAAGCTATCTGTAAAATTTATCAACAGGTCCAGTCAGGACAGGAGCGAGCACAGTACATCTCAACAAATCATAACAGGTTAGAAAATATAAACATGCTAGAGTGTAAGATACAGGAGACTGAAATAATAATCATGATGAAAAAGGAAGACTGTAAATAAAAAGATACAATATATAGAGAACTAACAGTGCTAGTGATTCAGAGTACAAGACGGTTATGTAAACGGTACGATGTTGTACACGAGTAATCTAAAGAGGTTGCACACGAGTAATCTACTGGATTGATTACATAACCACTTCTACTCTCCCGCCCCAATCAATACACAAGGATCTAGCCAAGTTATGTTATTGCACACGAAGTATAGTCGCACACGAAGCTCATGTGAGCACATGAGTATATACGATTTTATACGATTTGCATATGAAAAGCACGAACACAAGGAGTACACGATGCTCATGATAAAGTATACGAACACGAAATATCCGATGTATCCGCTAAGGGGATAACATCGCACGACAAGATCCATATAGTACTAATCCGTGTTACCAACGTGTCAGCATTAAGTAAAGTAATCTAAAGTAGGAAATATACTCCTAAACGGGATATGAAATGATCAGAGAATGTACTCGTCTGGTATCCTGAATATCGGAAGAGAATATACTGTCCGAGGAGTGGTGTCTGGCTCCTATTGAATAGTATAAGTCACTACATGTCCAAAATAGTAAAATAGATTGCTACAATACATCTACGTTCTGTCTAGGTCAAACTAGACTAAAGTCAACACTTGGTCAACTCTAGTCAACCACACTAGTCAAACTAGGTCAACTAGGTCAAGTCCTAGCCCAAACAAGTCTCACTAGGCCAAACCAAGCCTAGGCTAGCACTCACACAATCACAAGGCAATGTGAACCACAACAATACATAATATAAAATAGATACTATATATAAATACATACCTTTATACATACATGCATATCCACATTACATGCATATTTATATATATAGGCATATGTTACATCATGCATATTTACATAGTTACATAGATATATACATTCATGCACATTTACATATATACTTTTATACATTATATATGTTAACATTTATTACAAAGCATTATATTTTACTTATACCTTTGATTCATTCATTCATTCATATATGACATTCATTCATACATTTATACATTCATTCATTCATGTTATTACTATATACATACTTGATTCATGTATCCACACATAAATATATGGATACACAACATATATGTATACATTCATACATGCTTATATTGCATACATGCATACATACATATCATGTATACATACATACATTACATACATGCCTACATATATATCATATATGCATACTTGCATTCATTCATGCACATTACATACTTACATGCATCTATACATTATATACATTGTATACAACATGTAAAAATATAAGAGGGAAAAAATGAAAAAACTGAAATGGAAAGGGAAGAGAAGAAAAAATATAAGAAAAAGGAAAAACAGTGGACATACACATGCTTGCATCATATATTTTACATTACCATACATGCTATCATTATATATTGCGTTACATTATGCATTCATATCTATCATTACATGTATATCTTGCATTCATATCTAGCATTCATTATATACTTTCATGCATACGTTATATATCATTCTTTCATTCATGCATTTATGCATTGCTTACATATATACATTACATTGATTGCATTCCTACATGCTTGCATTCAACCATATATATATATATTAATTTAAATAGGATACATATCATATATATATCATTTCATTCATCTAACATATTATGCATTACATACTGTACATTCATTTAATATCCATACTACATAGGCTCATAGGTTACACAAAATGTCTATGTCGTATAGTCACTCTTCTACTTAAAACCAATATTGTACCAATTTAGCCTTAACTAAATTCTAGGATTAAAATATGTCGTAGCCCTTCATGTTAGCTTTCCAAAACTTCAAACGAATAGCATTTTCGTGTCCGGAAGCTCCCGGAATCACAAAAATATCGAAACGTGTTCGTCTTTCATACAGCTGACACTCAAATAATTCTACAGAAAGTTCCACAAAGAATTTGGCTTATTAAAATATATATTTGGAAAGATAACTTCGATACGGTTCTTTTAAAAAAATGGAAGATAAATCGGAGTTCTAAGATAAAAGTTATGATATTTCTAAGTTGCTTTGGTTAATAAAAATGTGAACAAATATTATGACAAATTTGAGTTATTTTGGACAAAAGAAACACATGTAGGCCAAGATACTTGGATACCAACATAGGTATCCCAATAAAACTTATTCTAACCATCCTAAAACTGAACTTAAATATCTATTTAAACTATTAGCATACATACATACACATGGGGTGTCCTAATTTGGGATCTATCAAGTAGGACACATGACACACATCTAAAATCCTCAAGAGAGCTCCATATGGCCTCAAATTTGAATCTAAATGGGGTACATGTATAGGGGTGGATCCTATGAGTTCAAAACTAACTAATATGCATAGTAAATTAATTTAGAGGGTTGGTTTTACCTATTGGGAGTGGAATCCTAATGATACTCCCAAGGACACGGCTCCGATACGAAGATCTTCCAAAAAGGACACTCCTTCTTGCACTTTGCTCCAAATCTTTGCTAGCACCCTTCCTTGGTAGTATGAGAAGGTTGTATGGAAGTTTTTGTGGAGGCATGTAAGGATTTGGAGATCAAATCAAAGAGGGAAGCTCTCTAATTTGGAGAAGAACACTTAGGGTTCTATGTAGAGGTAAAAAGAGGCAAGGGTTTTCTTAAGGATTCTTTATAGGAATGGGGGGGAGGGGCACTTGATGGCTGGTCATTAGATGAATTATGGTTAATTTTTTATGTAGATGAGTGGCTAGGAGTTGTCCACCCAATTCTAAGCCTTTCTATTGGTTCAACTAGTCATAAGGCTTTCTTTTTCACAAATATCCTAAGGGATAAATATCCTACTATAAAATATCTAGATATTGTTAATCTAACTTAACCATTAAGTCTCTAATCTTCTAACTAAACCTCCATGAGCATCATTAACATCTAGGTTTAGTCAAAACTAGGTTAGTCTCTAACAATTCAATTAGCACAATACTAATTAATTAAAATTCATTTTCATTAATAAGTCAAAATGACCAAAATACCCTTAGGCTAAAAAGTTGTAATTAGTCATCCTAATCACATGACTAGGCTCCCTTGGTCATGGTTAGTCTCTAAGCTTAGCAAAACTAGGGTTTAACTAGATAACCATCAAAATCACAATTCAACATTTTAAATAGTTTTAAATTGATTAAAAAATCACCAAAAATCACAACATGAGTTAAATCTTATTATTGATTAATCAAAATTATAAAAGTTCAAAATTACCCTCATTTTAGAAAAGTAGGTGTTACAAGTACATACATGCATACATGGGCCACCACTAAAAATATTTTGAATCTTGATGTACATACATACATGCATACATGTACATACATGCATGTACATACATTTTGGAAAAGTACCCCTTATTTTAGAAAAGTGGGTCGTGACACATTTTGAATCTTGATGTTCGTTGATAAATTTGATTTTTGGGTATCCATTGTTGATTTAATTTAATTTTTGTCAAGATGAAATTATATAGGCTAGGTCATCTAAGTTATGGAATCTAGTCTTCTACAGTCACATTAGCCAGCATGGTGAGGACATATAGTCTGATTTTGGATATATTTCTCGGATGTGGAAATTTAAGATTTTCGCAGGCAAGCTAGCGGCATCGCAAAAATTTTAAATACTATGATTCTAGAGGTATGTGCCTTAGTCGAGGACTCTGTGATTATCGTAGCCTTTCTTACTAGTATGACGAGGATTTAGAGCACCATAATTTTGGATAGACGCATATGATTATCAGATTGTACCTTGAATGCTTTTGAACATATTTTCTCTACTTTTGTTTCAGTCCTTCTCAAAAAAAGAGGATTTATTGTTTGTTTTGTTTTGTTTTGCTTCTCATTATTTAACTTAGGAGTTGCTTTAGCTGTTATTATAAACCTTTGTGTAACTTCTTACTATGAATTTTTTCTTAATATAATGAATCGATGATTTTGCTAGACCTTATCTTAGATTTAATATTATAGCTCTGCTTTCAAAATGTTTCTTCTTTTAAACAGATAAGCAGAACAGATTTTATCGTTATTTCCTTCTTGCTATTATTCTTGTATTAAATAATAGTAATAATAATAAAACTGTCTTGATTACATCAATCACCTACTTACAATCTTGGTAGGAATCTAAATGTTGGTCTTGATATGGAATTTGATTTTTATATTGGGACATGAGAATATATATATATAGAGAGGACACAGACACTTTGCCTGACACGTATGCATGCTACACTTTGATTACCAACCCATCTAAATACATACTAAAATGTTGTTGATGTTTAAATTCTCAAAATCCCAATGTTTCTGATACAGTATATTATCAGAGACTGGTTCTCTGCTTTTTCCAGTTTAGATTCATAATTTAAATATAAATTTCATGTTATTAGTTTTGTTTATGTTACTGCACATGTATGTTATATACAGGGTTTCATTCTTAAAGAAATTGGTTGAGTTTTGTGTTTGAATTTGTCAAATCTGAGACTGTGCATATTAACCCTTAATACTGGATTCTAAGTGATTAGTTCAATTTGTTATTTTTAAATATAATATTTTAAGCTATATATATTATTGTATGTAGGGATATAATGTTAGATTTCATATTCTTACATGTTAGGTTGTGGTTGTGATGAACATTGGGTTGGTTTGATGTTCGAATTTCTCCAAAATCCTAAAACTGAATACATGTTAACATTTTCACATTGATTTCAAATGTTTAGTTCAATTTCAGATTTAATATGTAATATTGAACTGTATGCATAGATAAATGTATGGATAGTATGTTTGGGTTCATCTCTATTATGTTAGGTTGTGTTAGGAGCATTGAGTTGGTTGTGATGTTTCAACCCCTAAAATCTGAAACTGCATTATGTTAATATTACACTGGTTTAAATGTTAGCTTATTTCAGATTTTGTATGTAAATACTAAACTAAAATTGGGTTTAATCTTTCAATCCTAAAGCTATAACCCTGTACAAGGACACGCGTACCCTAACTTAGTGTACACTGCCATGTAAACCTAACCCTTCCTCTCTAAGTTATGTTCATATATCTATATGGATATATATAGAGTTTATGTATACATGTTATAATGTATATAGATACATAACTAAATCTCTACCTCTTTATATATATATATATATATATATATATATATAATATATATATATATATATATATATATATATATATATATATATATATATAATATATATATATATAATATATATATATATGGTTAGCCATGCATGTTATGAGTAAATAGGTTGTGTATTGTAGTAAATAGGTTGTGTATTGTAGATTGTTTTGAAACCTAAATCCTCCTATACACTTTCATGTATATTTCACATACACACATGTCTACTATCTAACCATATGAAAATGTCCACATACACCCATACACATACGAACCACATAACCTTTAGAACTTACAATTTAGTCTTAACAGGATTAAGAGAATCCTATATATTGTGATTGGATTTCAATGCAATTGACTTTCATTCTTTAACTTTTGATTTTGATTTTTTTTGTACCCCTTTATAGATAATTGGTAGTTATCTTTATTTTACTTTTTGATAAGTACCAGTTTTTATATAGGATGGTAGACTGCCTTACAGTCTTGATGAATTGTTGTTTCTGTAATTTTTCTAGTTTAGCACCCTAGACTGCTTGTGTGTTTTGATATCCTATGACCGTTTTGGTTAGCATGACTAGTATACCTAGATGAGACTTCACTACCACCGTATGCCATGACCCTGTATGTCGTCCTTTTAATCGTATGTTTTATTTAAAGTTATGGGACTTGATTGTGGGGGTTTGACCTAGAAGGAGTATGAACATTTTAATTTCGAGGACAAAATTTTTATAAGGTGGGTAGGATGTGAGCACCCTGAATTTTGGGTTGATTTTTTTAATTTTTCTGACTGATTTAGTTTCAATAAATAATTTATTCTGTTCATTATCTTTAAGTGTACTTTTTCGTGCCTTTGATATTTGGAGTGTCAGGGATGTTCATCTCTGGAAACTTTCTTCATGAGTTTTGTAGTGGACAGGATTACCTTTATTTTGGTATATAATGTCCACTCAAACTTGTTCTCTTGTACTCTTTTTGCTTCGTAAAACTTCGGATCGATTTAGACCATTTGATCATTAATTGATTTCCCACTCTTTTCCTTAATCATTATTAGCACGTTACCGTGACTTTTAATTTAGGAGCACAAGACCAGTCATTTTCTTGAAACTAACTCATCATGCATGATCTACTCGAGACACACTTTACTCATGACCTTCGTGTCCCACTCAGACACACCATTTTGTGCTCCATTTGCTTCACACAACTTCCTGACACGTGACCCGATTTTATTTCACCCCACGGTGTCACATTTATTTTTCGACTTGAATTATGGATATCCTGTCGACCCAAACCTGACAACCCCCAATATGGACATGGCCCACATTGAGTCTACTACCCGCATGACACTTGTGTCCCATTTATTGGAATCCCCACGTGCTACTTATTTATCCACGATCATAAACACCCATTTAAATTCGATTATTGCACCATGTCCGATTTTGATCCAACCCGGCTCGACTGAACCTAACCCCAGCTCCATATTACTCTCTCTCATGACACCCTCAGCCTCATTACCCTTGAAAAATATTAAATACTCATTCTACCTATTTTTAATTTAATGGAAATTTTTTTTTATTAAAATCCCTATAGGAATGACCAATTTTCCTATATTAAATCCTAGCCATAGATTTTCCCCTCATTCAAATCTCACCATTAATTTCCCTCCATCCCTATAGCAACCAACACAAACTCACACACCCCCCTAACAGTCGGCCCTAACTTTGAGGGAAAAGCTTTTCTCTCTCCTCTCTTTATCACACACACATTAATTTATTACACTCTTTTCTCTCTCTTATTATTTTTTTCACAACTTTCCCACACCAATACCTATAGCAAACTTCCCTACAGCAAACTCAGCCCCATCCCGAGCATAGCCCAGCCGCGGCCGACCTTCGTCGTGGCTGAGCGCCGCCGGCCACCACTCCCTGGCCGAGCCGGCCACTACCAACTCCTTTCCTCCTCCTCTTCGCTCATCTAATCCGAACCACCCACCATCACCGAGCTTCCCCGACCTTCGCCATCACCTCTTTCCCGAGCCATCCTCCGCGCGACGGCCGTCGCCCCCGCCGCCATGGCCACGCCTGACCGCCCCCGCCGCCGTCGGGCTAGGCTAGGCCGCACGCCGCCGCACAGAGCTGCCACAGCAGCAGCTGATACCAATGGCCGAGCAGCAATGCGCGTACGGGGGCCGCCACCCGCCGACGTGGCCGCCGTGGCTGGCCCCCTTGGCCAGGCGCACACCCAAGCAGGCCCCGCGACCTTTGCTCTTCTCTTCGACGTGTATTGGAGGCGATCCGTACATTTGGCACGGGTTCCCGTCGTGACGAGCCCGAAAACGAAGTTGAAATGGTATCCCGTCGCAGCGACTTCGTGCACGATTTCACAGAAATTTGACCTTTGGATCGACGATTTTTTCACTCTGTCACAATCTCAGTATATCCATCTTCACTCTCGTAAATTTTCGTCCGTTAATTTATCGTTTGATACATCAAAACCGTCCACCAAGTTGACCGTTTAAATTGTATAAATTTTAGACAGTTTTGCGGAGTCAACTTCGTCGGCTTGTACCTCCTCCACCGCAGCTCCATTTGGTGTGCTACCAGTTCCTGTGCAAAGCTGGTATAACCCTCTTACTACCCCTCCAGTTTCGCTTCATTGTGATCTTGTTTGATTGGTTGAATTCGACGCCAAAGTTGGCCGTCCGAATTCATAATTTCCAACTTGTAAAATTTTATTTTTGAAACACGGGACTCCAGATTTCATTTCTGACACCACCAGTAGACTCGTGGCATCGTTTTGGCATGTTTTCATATAAAATTTGTTAGATTTGGAGGACGTGGGCCCTGACACGTATTTCGGTGCAAAGCGGGCCCCACAGTCCGGATCAAGGGAAATTTTTTGATGCCGGCTTATGGGAATCCAATTCCGGATATACCGTTGAGTTCGTATCGTCATTCTAGACTCGTTGACATATAATTTGCAAGGTTTTATTGGACATTGAATCCGGCATGCATTTCGGTGCAAGTCGGATACCAATATCCGGGTCAACGGGTCATTTTGAGATCGGCTCATCGGAATCCAATTCCGGATATACCATTGAGTTCGTATCGTCATTCTGGACTCGTTGACATATAGTTTGCTGAGTTTTGAGAACATTGGCTCCGACACGCATTTCCGTACAAACCGAAATTCCAATGTTCTGGTCAACGGACCAAATTGAGATCGGGTCAACGGAATCCAATTCCGGATATACCGTTGGGTTTGTATCGTCATTCTGGTTTCGTGGACATATAATTTGTTATATTTTATAGACTTATTTTCTTGCACATTTTTCGGTGCAAAACGGCTCCGACACGGATACCGTTTTGACCGAAATTACCTTTTTGCCCTTGTATCCAAATTGGACCGATGGGTAGGTTATCCTAGCTAATTTGACCATTCTGGACACGTTGGCGATGTTTAATTCATCATCCGACAATGTTTGTGGATAGTTTCTCTATGTATCACCTTTTATTATAATTAATTCTTATAATGTTCGTATTTCGGGATTAGCACAACGGAACTGAGATCGGTCGATTCCAGTGATCTCACATCGCTGAAATTGGCAAGATGGATACATGGATCACTATAATGAGATTATTAACTTTACCGTTGATCATCTTATCTCGATTTGTGTGTCGTAAGTTTCGACGTACGAATAACGAAGTACACTTTATATCTTTAATAATTAGACTAGAATTGACCCCTGTTTGACCATAGTTGACCAAAAGTCAACTGTAAGTCAACACTTGACCTAGTTTAACTAGATTGTTGACCGGAGTTGACCTAGAGTTGGCTTGACTTAGAAGAGCCTAGAATAATATAGATTGCTTGTAGAGATTCATTTATTACAACTTGAACACCATGTAACCTGTGTTGCTTTAAATAGGACTCTGTGGCTTCAGTTGGACCTCTATACCTATCAGCTGTTCAGGTTATCAGGCGAGTACATTCTCTGATTATTTTATATCCTGTTTAGGATTATATTTCTTGCTTTAGATTACTTTACTTGATGCTGACACGTTGGTAACATGGATTAGTACTATATGGATCTTGTCGTGCGATGTTATCCCCTTAGCGGATACATCGGGTATTTCGTGTTCGTGTACTTTATCATGAGCATCGTGTACTCCTTGTGTTCGTGCTTTTCGTGTACAATCGTGTGAAATCGTGTATACTCATGTGCTCACATGATCTTCGTGTGCGACTAACTTCGTGTGCAATAACATATCTTGGCTAGATCCTTGTGTATTGATTGGGGCGGGGGAGTAGAAGTGGTTATGTAATCAATCCAGTAGATTACTCGTGTACAACCTCTGTAGATTACTCGTGTACAACATCGTGCCGTTTACATAACCATCTTATGCTCTGAATCACTAGTCACTGATAGTTCTCTATATATTGTAGCTATTTACTTAAAGTCTCTTCCTTTTTCATCATGTTATTCCTTCATTTTTCTGTATCTTACTCTCTAGCATGTTTATATTTTCTAGCCTGTTATGATTTGTTAAGATGTACTGTACTCGCTCCTGTCCTGACTGGACCTGTTGATAAATTTTATAGATAGCTTGGAGGTTGTCTGCTAGCCTAGAGGAGACACAATAGAGGTTGTATAGATAGCTAGGGTTTTTCTTACTTTGTTTTCAGTTGTCTTGAGCTGTATTACTCAATGGATTACTGTATTGAGATTGGAGATATTTTTTGGGTTTGTGTATCTTAGACACTTAGACTTCTATCTGCTGTATCTCTTTGTAGATTTTATGTTTTATCTATCTTTTATCATGCTCTACCTTAGATGTGATTGAGATTGTATTTGCTATGTCACCTCCATTCAGAGTGTATATACTGTACAGGTACCTTTATATTGTTAGATGTTTGACCTAGGACAACATTCTACCGCCGACACTGCGGCGTAGGCTGGACGTACCCACGTCTCGTGCCCTTACTCTAGGGTGCGGATCGTGACATGTTTTTAGTGGTGGCCCATGTATGTATGTACATGAATCTTAGAAAAGTAACCCCTCAAAACTTCCTCGCCTTCGTCTTCTCAGTCAAGTCATCAATGAATCGGGCCAACTGGCAAAACTCCCCGGCGTACTCAGCTACTGTCTGGTTTCCCTGAACCAGACTCTCAAACTGTGCCTCAATGCCTCCCAAGGCCACATCTGGAAAGAACTGTTCCTTGAACAGCTCTTTGAACTGCGCCCAAGTCTGGCCCTCAACTCCTACCCTGGGATCTGTCTGGTACCACGCACGGGCTAAGTCCTGTATCTGACTACCCGTCGCCTCGATCTGGAGTCGAGCTGGTATCTCCGCCAACCTGAATATCTCCTCGATATGCTCGATCCAATCGTCCGCATAATGAATGCCCTCAGTGCCCAGGAACTCTCTGGGATGCATCTTCTGAAAGTCATGTATATCCTTCTCCTTTCGACGAGGCTGCTGCTGCTTCCCCCTGAGGAGTCACCATCTCTACAGTAGTACGGACTAGCTAATGTGCCTCGTCAATCCCCTGACAGAAGTCGGCAGTCTGGCGCTGCTGCTGCTACTGGTGAGACTCCAGAATCCTCTCCATGAAAGAAAATAGATGAGCAGCATCTAACATCCCCACAGGTGGAGGCTGCTGCGGCGGAAGGATCTCAGGAAGCACCGGGCTCTGTCTCCTAGCTGGTGGTGGTGCTCCTCCGAAAGCTGCTGAAACACCTACCCCAGCTGGCATGACTGGGGCTGCGATACCGAAAACTGGTTGCTGAAGACGAGAGGTGGCAGACCCCTCTGCAGCATCCCCCGGTCCTGGGCGATGTGATCTCGTCTCAATCATCCTGGAGACACAGATCAAACAAGAAATCAATACTGAGATAGAAGCAATAAATCAAGGGAAGACAGTTAATTTCAAGGAAGACAAATCAGCAAGATGTATAGATGGTATGAATTGAAGCAGAATTTTTCCTAACTGTGATTGAGCGCCTCTCCGTTAAAGCCTATCTCTCAATCCTATCGCAGGCTCACAACAGTACAACTAAGTCGCTGTACTACCACGATATCGCACTAATACGACTCTCGACCTGCATGGGCCACCACTAAAAACGTGTCACGACCTGCACCCACTGTGAGGGTACGAGCACGTAACAACGCCAGCCTACGCAGCAGTGTCGGCGATAGAACGCTGTTCTAGGTCACTATCTAACCAACAAATCATGCAATTATATAATGTACTTGTCAAAATATCAACTCCGAACGTAGGACAAGTATAGATATAATGTAATCTCAATCACAGTCTAAGTACGATATGATAACACAGAAGATTATAACTAAGACTAAATAACAGCAATAAACCAAACTACTAAATAATATAATCTCAGACAATCTCAAACTACATATCTCAACTTATTTACAACTCAAGTTCTAAAGCATGAAAGCTATAACAAGGCAACTAGCTAATCTCCCGATCACTCCTGAGTGTTGGGGCCACAAGTAGCTGAGCCATCTCCTGGTCCATAATATGTAGGGCATGTGTCCTCAGGGTAATAATCTGTAAAATTTTCAACAGGTCCAGTCAGGACAGGAACGAGTGCAACTCATCAAGAAAACTCAAGTAAATGACAGAAAACTATAAAACAGTTATAGACAGTTTTATTGATGAACATGGTGGGTTATATTCAGGTGATGGTATAGAGAAATAGATAAGATACAAGAAAAGTAAAGTAACTAAAACAAGAGTAGAATCATGGCAATGAAGACTGTAAATAGACATTAGCTGACTAGAATAATAGGATATAAGTCCAGACAGTAAATATAACAAGTGTAAAACCTATGTAAATCCAGTACGGGACGAATCTCATACAAGATGAATCCAGTACAAGACGATTCTATTCAGTGATCAAGAATCCAGGTGAGACCAGCTATAATCTAATAGTGTGTTTTAAAATACTGAGATCGACATGTAAACGGCTGTAGGTATCAGGCACATCTCTCACTGATCAGGCGAGAGACGACTATGCTTCCAGTAGATTCCAGTAGGGAGATTCCAGATTTGGGGTATGTCTACATGCCTTACTCAATATTTCCTCGCCCCGCAATACAAGTAAATCCAGTATAAGACACGAGAATCGAGAGAGTCCAGCCAAACACGATGATACAAGTAATGATTCCAGAATGATTCCAGTAATAGAGGTCGGACAATATGGTAAGGGTGTCACATACATGAATCCAGAATATCCATACGTGTGGTAACAGAGAATCACATATAACTAACTAGAACTGAAGTACAGTAACTGACAATAAATGAGAGAACTATCAGAGAATGTACTCGCCTGAAACTCTGAAAAGAGTAGTGTAATATCAGATGTCTACACCAGAGTCACAATGTCCTAAATAGAGTAATTATGGGTTATGACATGTCCAGGATGGCAAATTAGAACATTACAATGCAATCTACATGATTTCTAGGCCAATCTAGATCAAAGTCAAACTTGGGTCAATCATAGTCAATTACACTAGTCAAACTAGGTCAACTAGGCTAATCCTAGTCCAATCAAGTCTCACTAGGCCTAACCAAGTCTAGACTAGCATCCAAGCAGAATCACAAGGTTACAAAGCAATATATATTCATATATATGCATGTACCATATATATTGTCACGACCCGCACCCACTGTGAGGGTACGAGAACGTAACAACGCCCAGCCTACGCCGCAGTGTCGGCGGTAGAACGCTGTCCTAGGTCAAACATCCAACAGTATAAAGGTACATGTACAGTATATACACTCCGAATGGAGGTGACATAACAATATACAGTTCTCAATCACATCTAAGGCAGAATGAAGATAGAAAGATAGATAGGTAATACTGAAATGAAAAGATCCACAGAATACAATCAGTGAGTCTAAGTGTCTAAGATAATAACTCAAGAAATATTCAGCTCAATACAAGTCTCTAAATATATACAACATCTCAGAACAAAAACTGAAAGTCGAATAAACAATGCTGAAAAGATAAAGCCTAGCTATCTAGCCTAGACTATGGGAGTGGCATCCTGTACTGCAGCTGGGTCCACCAGAAGAACCAGGTCGCAGGTGTCGTCTAAGCCTGCTCCGTAATAGGTGGTACATAGGGCCTCATCCTCATCCTCTGTAATATTTCAACAGGTCCAGTCAGGACATGAGCGAGCACAATACATCTCAACAAGTCATAGCAGGAAAGAAAATATAATCATGCTAGAGAATAAAATACAAGAAACTGAAGAATAGCATAATGTAAAAGAGAGAGAGATTGTAAGTAAATATCTACAGTATAATAGAGAACTAATCAGTGATTCTAGTGATTTAGAGTACAAGATGAAACATGTGAACAGCTAGAGGGTGATTCATGACTATACTAAAGAGGTGATTCGTGACTATTCTACTTTGGAATTATTCACTTGCTCATTTATACTCCCACATCCCCAATCAATACACAAGGATCCAGTCAAGTTATGTTAATATTCATAACTATACTACTGCCCATATAGGGTGATTCGTGAGTGATTCATGAAGATTCGTGAAGGCTCGGTGATCATGAGAGTACATGAGTCACTAGCTGATTCCCAAAGATTCATGATAATAGAAGCATGAGATACGTGATGTAAGTGAAACACACGAGACAAGAGTATCTGATGCTCCCGAGAGGGATAACATCTCATGAAGGGATCCATATAGTACTAATCCGTGTTGCCAACGTGTCAGCATCAAGTAAGATAATCTAAAGCAGGAAATATAATCCTAAACAAGATACGAAATGATCAGAGAATATACTCGCCTGGTATCCCGAATGTCCGAAGAGAATATACTGTCTGAGGAGTGGTGTATGTCTCCTATAGAACAGTACAAGTCACAACAAGTCTAAAATAAGAAAATAGACTACTATAATGCATCTACATAAAGTTTGGGGTCAATCTAGGCTAAAGTTAACCTTTGGTCAACTCTAGTCAACCCTAACAGTCAAACTAGGTCAATTCTAGTCTAATTAAGTCAAACTAGGTCAAACGAGGTTAAACTAGTCTAGGTTGGTCAAACCTAGGCTTGACAAACCAATTCTAGGTCAACTAGCTAAATATCATACAAGTCACCTATCCTAGTGATACACACATGCCATAGGCCAAATACCTAGGCTAATGAAATCCCTACTACACATTCACATATACACTAGTAACTATTTACCCACAATATATATATATATAGATATATATATATATATATATATATATATATATATATTATATATATATATATATTATATAATATATATATATATATATATATATATATATATATATATATATATATATATGTGTGTGTGTGTGTGTGTGTGTGTGTGTGTGTGTGTGTGTGTGTGTGAAAACATATACATGTAGATTAGGAATATCTATATAGATACATATATATATATGTATATATATATATATATATATATATATATATATATATATATATATATATATATATATATATATAATATATATATATGTACAAATAGAGAATACATAAATGTGTGTGTGAATGTGTTGAGGAATTGTGAGGGTGTGAGTCAAATGCATATGTGCATATGTGTGGTGTGAGGAAGACAGTGTAGTTAAAGGAAAATGTGTGTGATTGCAATGTGAGTGAGTGTCAACATATGTGTGTGTATATGGACATGAATGTGTGTGTTCTAGTGTATGAGAGGGAAAAACTGGAACCCAGAAATCTGTGTTCAGGTTGTGTGTGGCAATGTGATTGAGTGAGAGTGTGTAAGGAGTAAACCTAGAAATCAGAATTGTGTGTTTTGTGTGTGTATCCATATCAATGAACAATGTGTGTGAGGAGAACATAGGTTAGGTGAGTGTGTGAGAGGAAAAGAAACTGGAATCAAAATTGTTTAGATATCAGTTGTGTGTAAATTTACATGTGGGTATGTGAGTGTGAATTAGGGAGACATATGTGAGGGAAAACTGGAAATCAAATGTGTGTTAGAGAAGAGTGCAATGTGATGAAAAACAGAAATTAGTTTCAGGATTCCTGAAACTTGACAGGAATCCCAACCCAAGGTGCAAAACCCCATTTCGATGATTCCCCTATCCCCATACAAACACAACTACATATTCCACTATTAACAAATATGTAGGCAAGTCCTAATTTACTCATTAATCAAAAAAAAAAGGAAATGAATGAAATCAAATTCAGAAGGAATACATTCAGCCATACCATCAGTCACTTGGGAAAATTAGGATTTTGACCCTAAAACATCATAAAAATTCACATGTAATCACGTACACTATTACTTAACATGTAGGTGAACCATTAATCCTCATAAAACATCAGTTAAAAAATGAAAACGAAATCAATTTCCAGAATGAACACTCATCCAATGCGTATCAGTGAATAACAGTGTACAGTAGGGAATTCGAAATTTCGAATTCGAATCTCCATCAAAAGTACAAATAAAGGGTTGGTAATTTATGCCATATATGTGAGGGTACATGAGAGTGCATTCGTGTCCAAGAAGTGGACACGAATCGTGTCCAAACAACACCTAAACATAGACACTTGAGAGTGCAAAGACAATCGTCGTGTACGCATGTACGTACATCCAACATGCGACACACGACACGACACGACACGTGCTTGTGTCCATTGGTGCGCCTAGGGTAGCTCTAGGTCTGACACACCCTGTACTGGGTCTACGAGTCCTACAGACACGACACGACACGCGTGTCAGTCGTGCCTGTGCACGCGCACAGCAGCTCGTGCGCGACAGCGCCGCGACCAATGCGACCCCGATTTCTCCTCGGGTAGTGCACGAGATGATCCCAAATTTTGGGAGCATGGTCGCAGACGTTGCCCCAAGGTTCACACAAAAAATCAGGACACGACGTGTCCTGTGTCCAGAGATATGGAGCCCGTGATGCAGGACACGACCTACGGGCTCATGCTGTGTGTCCACACGTAAAAACAAGACACAAATGGACACAAAACATACTACTGCCTTCACAAAAATTAATACACACATCAAGATCTATAAATCCATGCAATTACATTTCAAAAATATGAAAATTAATTCCTATGGGGCATTTCTACAAACACCTAGTATATCAATACGATACGTGTCCGATACGGACACGAAATGGACACGAATTGTGCCCAAATTTTGTGGGCAGTTTGGTAACCCCTAAAACCTAACCTATTATGCAAGAAAACTAGAAACAACAAGGGTTTAGGTGGTTTACCTATTGAGTATCAAAACTCAAGGAAGAGCTTCAAAGAGGGGATTCCAAATGGCAACTCCAAATCTCCAATCAATACACAAACTGAGGTGATCCTCCAAAAATAGTATATAAACATAAATTAGATCCTATTGCAAAAGACTAGGATTAAAAAGGAGCTAAAATGAATTAATTAGGAATTTAGAGCATAGGGGAAAATACCTTTCTACCAAAATTAGGGCAAACCTAAAAAGAGGCAAGAACACTCTTAAGAGACTACTTAGAGACAGGGGAAAACCTAATAGTGGCTGCCATGGTTGGGTTAGGATTGGTCTTGGGCTTAATTCATGGGCCCATGGCTTAAACACTAGGCTTAAAATTGATAAGTCATTGACTTAAGTCACTAGTCATGGACTAATTCCACCCAAACTAATCCTCCCTACTTTAAAACTAATTTCTAATTAATAAAGTAGGTTAACTAGAGTTAGACTAGGGTCACCAACTAGGGTTAGTTTCTAGGTTAGTCTATAAAGTTTTAACTAGTCAAGACTAACATAACACATAGCAATATTTAATTAATATTAAATTCACACAAATTCCCATAAATCATAATAAATTCAAATAAATCCTAAAATGACCAAATTACCCTCTAGGCTAAAATATACTAGTTAAACATCCTAATCACATGGCTAGGCTCTAGGTCAACAGTCTCTAAGGTTACACTAGCCAAACACCAAAATCATAAGGCATAACTTAAAATAGTTTAAAAATGATTAAAAATCACCAAAAATTATATCATGATTTAAATATCATTAATAAAAGATTAAAATTACAAAATTTTAAAATTACTCTCATTTAGAAAACTGGGTGTTACAAGTCTACCCTCCTTAGAAAAATTTCGTCCTCGAAATTAAAAAGGTAGTAATCCTTCTAGGTCAAATACCCCACAATCAAAGTCTCAATTCACACAGTCGATAATCATATGCGTCTGTCCAAAATCATGATACTCAGAATCTTTGTCATGCTAGTGAGCAAGGCTACGATAATCACAGAGTCCTCGACTAAGGTACATACCTCTAGAATTATGGTATTTAAATTTTTCGTATTGCCGCTTGCTTGGCAGCGAAAACCTTAAATTCCCATACCCGAGAAATACATCCAAAATCTGCCTATATATCCTCACAATGCCAGCTATCATGACTACAGAAGACTCTAGATCCCATAACTTAGGCGACCTAGCCCATACGACTTATCTCGAAAGAAAATCAATAAAAAGAAACACCAGATCAAACTTATCAACAAATAAGGAAGCAGATAAGAACAGATGGAATTAAATTTCAAGATAGATATAATGAGGCAAGGTGGGAATGGGATCGAAAAGAATAGAACCTGCAAGCACCTCTCCAACTGCCTGAGCATCCTCGACTGTCATGGCGTAAGCTCGCCCCTGCTGGCCTTCTCCAGCCAGATGCTGATACTGCACAAATCTCTGCTGCTGTGTCTGTAACGGTCCCCGCTGCTGACCTACCGGAGCCTTGGCTCCTCCTCCTGGTGCTGCACCTTGTGCTACTCTGCCTATGTACTGGGAACACTCCCTCAGCTGGTGGTCCGCTGCTCCACATAGTAGGCACCTGCCCAGCCTCTTCCTGCACTCACCCCATCCATGCCCCAACTTTTTGCAGTAGGGACAACTGACTGCCTGCTGTCTGGGTGCCTGATGCTGTCTGGGCTGCTGCTATCCCTGCTGATGGCCTTGACCCTGGAACTGCTGCTGAAACTGATGCTGAACGTACGGCCTCTTGGCCGGTCCTCCGCTGCTGCTGCCCCCAACAGGGTCTCGCCCCCTCTTGAGCCTCAGCTCAAGATCGTCATCAGCCAATAAAGCTCCCGTCAAAATCTCTTCGAAAGTGGCATCCCTATTGCCCTTGGTCAAGGACTTGACTTCCTTGACCAGACCCTTTCGGAACCTCTGGGCCTTCGCCGTCTCGCTCAAGCCCTCTACGAATCTGCCGAGGCGGCCGAACTCTCCAGCGTACTCCTCTACTGACAGGCTTTCCTGAACTAAGCTCAAACTGCGACTCCAAGGCTCGGAGCGCTGCATCTGGAAAGAACTTTTTCTTGAAGAAGCCCTTGAACTCCTCCCAGGTCTGTCCAGCTACCCCATCCTGGGGTCTGACTGATACCAGGTGCGAGCAAGATCTCGCATCCGGCTAGCTGCTGCCTCTATCTGGAGATCTGCCGGTATCTGGGCCAGGCGGAAGATCTCCTCTATATGCTCGATCCACTCGTCAGCATATAAAATCCCCTCCGTCCCCAGGAAGTCTCTGGGCTCATCTTCTGGAACTGCTCTATCCCAGGTGTCTTCGGTTGCTGGACTGCTGGTCGAGCTGCGATTGTCGTAAGGGCCAACTCCATGCTCCTGGCCTGTCGGGTCTGCTGCACCTCCATAAACTGCTGAAAGTAGGCGAACATCTGCGCCGTGTCTAGGTATCCTGTAGGCGACTGCTACTGGAAAGGCACCTCTGGGATGACTGGGTCCTGCCTCCGAGCTGGTGGAGGCATACCGCCTGCTGCTGGTGGAGGGGCTCCTCCGAACACAGCTGAAACACCTACCCCAGCTGGCATGACTAGGGCTGCTGTACCAGGGGCTGGCTGCTGAGTATGAGAGGTGGCAGACCTCTTATCGACATCCCTCTGGCCCTGGCGATGTTATTTCGTCTCAACCATCCTGGAGACAGATCAAAGAAATAATTGCTGAGAATGAGTCAAAATAGCAAGGGAGGACAGTTATATTCAAGGAAGACAATAAGAAGCAAAATGTAGATATACGAAATCTGAATAAGAGTTTTTCCTAATGTGATTGAGTACCTCCAAAAATATCCTAATTCCTACTAGGCTGTAGTGATACTCTAATTCGAATACCACTACATAAACTCGACCTGCATGGGCCACCACTAAAAATATGTCACGACCCGCACCCACTGTGAGGGTACGAAAACGTAACAACGCCCAGCCTACGCCGCAGTGTCGACGGTAGAACGCTATCCTAGGTCAAACATCTAACAGTATAAAGATACATGTACAGTATATACACTCCGAATGGATGTGACATAACAATATACAGTTCTCAATCACATCTAAGGCAGAATGAAGATACAAAGATAGATAGGTAATACTGAAATAAAAAGATCCACAGAATACAATCAGAGAGTCTAAGTGTCTATGATAACAACTCAAGAAACATCCAGCTCAATACAAGTCTCTAAATATATACAACATCTCAGAACAAAAACTGAAAGTCGAATAAACAATGCTGAAAAAGATAAAGCCTAGCTATCTAGCCTAGACTATGGGAGTAGCATCCTGTACTACAGCTGGGTCCCCAGAAGAACCAGGTCGCAGGTGTCGTCTAAGACTGCTCCGTAATATATGGTACATATGGCCTCATCCTCATCCTCTGTAATATTTAAACAGGTCCAGTCAGGACAGGAGCGAGCACAATACATCTCAACAAGTCATAGCAGAAAGAAAATATAATCATGCTAGAGAATAAAATACAAACTGAAGAATAGCATAATTAAAAGAGAGAGAGAGACTAAGTAAATATCTACAGTATAATAGAGAATAATCAGTGATTCTAGTATTTAGAGTACAAGATGAAACATGTGAACAGCTGGAGGGTGATTCATGACTATACTAAAGAGGTGATTCGTGACTATTCTACTTTGGAATTATTCACATGCTCATTTATACTCCCCCATCCCCAATCAATACACAAGGATCCAGTCAAGTTACGTTAAGATTCATGACTATACTACTTCCCATATAGGGTGATTCGTGAGTGATTCATGAAGATTCGTGAAGGCTCGGTGATCATGAGAGTACATGAGTCACTAGCTGATTTCCGAAGATTCATGATAATAGAAGCATGAGATACGTGATGTAAGTGAAACACACGAGACAAGAGTATCTGATGCTCCCGAGAGGGATAACATCTCATGAAGGGATCCATATACTACTAATCCGTGTTACCAACGTGTCAGCATCAAGTAAGATAATCTAAAGCAGGAAATATAATCCTAAACAAGATATGAAATGATCAGAGAATATACTCGCCTGGTATCCCGAATGTTCGAAGAGAATATACAGTCTGAGGAGTGGTGTCTGTCTCCTATAGAACAGTACAAGTCACAACAAGTCTAAAATAAGAAAATAGACTGCTACAATGCATCTACATGAAGTTTGGGGTCAATCTAGGCTAAAGTCAACCTTTGGTCAACTCTAGTCAACCCTAACAGTCAAACTAGGTCAATTCTAGTCTAATTACGTCAAACTAGGTCAAACGAGGTTAAACTAGTCTAGGTTGGTCAAACCTAGGCTTAACAAGCCAATTCTAGGTCAACTAGCTAAATATCATACAAGTCACCTATCCTAGTGATACGCACATGCCATAGGCCAAATACCTAGGCTAATGAAATCCCTACTACATTCACATATACACTAGTAACTATTTACCCACAATATATTCCTAATCTACATATATATATATATATATATATAATATATATATATATATATATATATATATATATATATATATATATATGAAAACACATACATGTAGATTAGGATATATATATATATATATATATATATATATATATATATATATATATATATATATATATATATATATATACACACATAGAGAATACGTAAATGTGTGTGTGAATGTGTTGAGGAATTGTGAAGGTGTGAGTCAAATGCATATGTGCATATGTGTGGTATGAGGAAGACAATATTAGTTAAAGGAAAAATGTGTGTAATTGCAATGTGAATGTCAACATATGTGTGTATATGGACATGAAGTGTGTGTTTAGTGTATGAGAGGGAAAACTGGAACCCAGAAATCTGTGTTCAGGTTGTGTGTGGCAATGTGATTGAGTGAGAGTGTGTAAGGAGTAAACCTAGAAATCAGAATTGTGTGTTTTGTGTGTATCCATATCAATGAACAATGTGTGTGAGGAGAACATATGTTAGGTGGGTGTGTGAGAGGAAAAAGAAACTGGAAATCAGAATTGTTTAGATATCAGTTGTGTGTAAATTTACATGTGGGTATGTGAGTGTGAATTAGGGAGACATATGTGAGGGAAAACTGGAAATCAAATGTGTGTTAGAGAAGAGTGCAATATGATGAAAAACAGAAATTAGTTTCAGGATTCCTGAAACTTGACAGGAATCCCAAACCCAAGGTGCAAAACCCCATTTCGATGATTCCCTATCCCCATACAAACACAACTACATATTCCACTATTAAAAATATGTAGGCAAGTCCTAATTTACTCATTAATCAACAAAAAAATAGGAAATGAATGAAATCAAATTCAGAAGGAATACATTCAGCCATACCATCAGTCACTTGGGAAAAATCAGGATTTCGACCCTAAAACATCATAAAAATTCAAAGTAATCATCTACACTATTACTTAACATGTAGGTGAACCATTAATCCTCATAAAACATCAGTTAAAAATGAAAACGAAATCAATTTCCAGAATGAACACTCAGCCAATGCGTATCAATGAATAACAGTGTACACTAGGGAATTCGAAATTTCGAATTCGAATCTCCATCAAAAGTACAAATAAAGGGTTTGTAATTTATGCCATATATGTGAGGGTACATGAGAGTGCATTCGTGTCCAAGAATTGGACACGAATCGTGTCCAAACAACACCTGAACACAGACACTTGAGAGTGCAAAGACAATCGTCGTGCACGCGCATCCAACACGCGACACACGACACGACACGACACGTGCTTGTGTCCATTGGTGCGCCTAGGGTAGCTCTAGGTATGACACACCCTGTGCTGGGTCCACGAGTCCCACAGACACGACACGACACGCGTGTCAGTCGTGCTTGTTCACGCGCACAGCAGCTTGCGCGCGACAGCGCACGACCAATGCGACCCCAATTTCTCCTCGGATAGTGCACGAGATGCTCCCAAATTTTGGGAGCATGGTCGCAGACGTTGACCCAAGGTTCACACAAAAAATTAGGACACGACGTGTCCTGTGTCCAGAGATATGGAGCCCGTGATGCAGGACACGGCCTATGGGCTCGTGCTGCGTGTCCACACGTAAAAACAGGACACAAATGGACACGAAACAACTACTGCCTTCACAAAAATTAATACACACATCAAGATCTACAAATCCATACAATTACATTTCAAAAATATGAAAATTAATTCCTATGGAGCATTTCTACAAACACTAGTATATCAATACGATACGTGTCCGATACGGACACAAAATGGACACGAATTGTGCCCAAATTCGTGGACAGTTAGGTAACCCCTAAACCTAACCTATTATGCAAGAAAATCAGGAAAAAACAAGGGTTTAGGTGGTTTACCTATTGAGTATCAAAACTCAAGAAAAAGCTTCAAAGAGGGGATTCCAAATGGCAACTCCCATTCTCCAATCAATACACAAACTGAGTTAATCCTCCAAAAATAGTATATAAACATAAATTAGATCCTATTGCAAAAGAGTAGGATT
>JANAVB010039270.1:0-125000 GCA_029216955.1 Iris pallida | reverse complement strand
CAACCCCCAATACTAACCCAGGTCAACTAACTACATCAACACATAAGTTATCAGTAAATAAAATGGATTAACACATATGAATTCCTCAAAATAAAACTACATTTCAAAACTGTCAAAACTGGAAAATGAATCATTCCATACACATGTACATTCGAAACCAATCGAAAACCCAATTAAACCCAGTAAATGCCAAATGTGAATGTGCCCACATGAAGTATGTGTCAACGTGTGTTAAGGAAGTCATTCGTGTCCAGAAAACTGGACACGAGCGTGTCCAGAAAACTGAATCAAAACAGTGTCTGAAAACAGAATTTTCAGTCCTTGTGCACGCGTACACACGGGTCTATCACACGACACAGGCCACGTGGAGACATGTGGCCGTGCACACGTGTTCGCCTAGACTAGGGGGACGTGTCCAACTGCCTATCCCATGTCCACGTGGTGTCGACGTGTCGATACGAGGCCGTATCAGTGGCTCGAATTTTGCGTGTGTGTCTGCCAGGAATTTCAGTGCGAGCTCGAGAACTTCCTCGACTCGTAACCAAGTGTCACAAAACTTGGTGAGGGTCTAGTCAGACATGGGACCCATCACCTCGTCAAGTTTCACGTGTCCTAGTGATGTGTCGTGTCCTGTGTCAACCCCGAAATACAGGGGATGCGCACAGTGTGTACGAGCAGTACAAAATCGGTGCGCGGTTGATTTCTCCGCGCACACTGAACGAAAACCCGTGAAATTTTGTGGGGGTGACGTCAGTGATTGCACGAATGTGTCCACCAAAAATTATGACCTGAATCGTCGTGTCGTGTCCTGTGTCGACCCCGAGCAGCAGGGTAGTGCACGGTGTCCTCGTGCGTGCGTGTGTGTCCAATTTTGGACACGAAATGTGCACTGAATCGTGCTCAGTCCTCAACATAATTAATGTACACATCAAGAGCTTCGAAAACATGTAATTAGTTTTAGAAAATACAAAAATTTATTTCATTGCGATATTTCGTCGAACACGTAAGCATACACATAGACACGTGTCCGATACGGACACCAACGAACACGAAATCCTACCAAACTTAAGGGACAGCCAGGGGACACCTAAACCTAGCCTAATATGCAAAGAAATCAGAATAAAAATACAATTTGTAAGGTTTTACCTATAAGTGCAAATTGTAAGAAAAGCTTCAAATAGGGGGTGTTCTTCTTGATGGCCAAATGCTCCAAATGAACCCAAAACTGAGATTAACCTCCAGAAATAATAAACATACAGAAATTAGGTCCTAATGCAAAAGACTAGGATTAAAAAAGAATTAAAATGAATTTATGGGAATTTTTGGAAGGAAAAAAAATACCTTTTTCTTCAAACTAGGTCAAGCTCTAAAAGAGGCAAGAACTCCTCAACATGACATTAAATAGGGAGGAGCTCTCCAATGGCTGGTCATAAGTTGCAAAATTAGGGTTAGGGTTTCCTAAATTGGCCCATGGGCTTAAGTCACAAGTCATTAAGTCATTAAATCACAAGTCATTTCATTAAACCATAAATCATGAAATAATTTCACTTAAACTAATCCTCCTATTCCAAAATTAGTTTCTAATGACTAAAAGTAGGTTAACCTAAGTTAGACTAGGGTCACCATGGCTAGGGTTAGCTTCTAGACTAGTCTACAAGTCTCTATAAGTCATAGCCCAAACTAGGAATCACCAATCCAATAAATAATCAAATAATTCAAATAAGTCAAAATGACCAAATTACCCCTAGGCTAAAAATGATAATTAAATATCCCTAATGATATGGTTAGGCTCTAGGTCTGACAGTCTCTAGGGTTTCACTAGCAACACATCAAAATCATAAGTCATGACTTAAAACAGTTTTTAAATAGTTTAAAAATGATTAAAAATCACCAAAAAATTATAATATGAAATAAATATCAGTAATAATAATAATAATTACAAAATTTCAAAATTACCCTCATCTGAAAAATTGGGTGTTACAATATGCCAAACCTCAGAATCACTTTCTTTGCATGCCAGGATCACCGAAGCCAAAGAAGCTGGAACCTCCCCCAAGAAGTAAAGTCCAACCCTTTGTTCACCTACTCCAATCACCATCCACGTACTTCGGTCCTGAACAAAACACAAATTAGGAGTAAATAACATATCACAATTTCTGGCACCAATTAATTGTGAGACAGAGATCAAATTGTAAGTCAATGTCGGAACATAAAGAACATCCGTCAACACCAACGAAGCAGTCAAAAATACTTTGCCTCTCAGAACAGCCTCAATAGTGCTCCCATCAGGCAAAATCACAGGACAGACAGGGCCCTCAAAGCAATCAACTAAACAGTCACGAGAGCCTGTCGCATGAAGAGTAGCCCCAGTATCGAATATCTAAGTGACAGAAGAATTCTTACCCATCAGACGATCAGAGTTTGAAGAACCAGGGTTGGAAGGATTGTCGTTACCTAGCAGGCTCATCAGTTTCTATCATTGTTCACCTGAGAGTGGTGAAGGATATCCTCCATGCATCATATCCGCCGAACTCCCAGCAATACTAGCAGGGACACCATGACCAGCAGGGACGACATGATGAACAACCCCTGCGCCACCAGTACCGCGTCCCTCATCACATCTTTGCTGTGGTGGCGGGCCTCTGCCACCGCCAGCACCACGTCCGCTCTCACGCCGAGGACGTGTCTCCCACCACTCTGGATAGCCAATCTTGGCAAAGCAAGTTGCAACATCATGACCTATTTTCTTGCAATGAGTACAGATCATACCTGATTTGTCCCTGGAATCTGAGGTCCTACTATTAGAAGTAGAAGACGGACGAGGTGAAGTCTTGATAGCCAGTGTCAACACCTCCTCAGCAGCGGATTGGACCTGAGTTTTTCGCATATTCTCCTCCTCACGGACTGTCTGGTATGCCCGATCTAAACTTGGCTTTCGCATACAACTCAGCATTCAACCCATACATAAAGTCCTGAAAGTGGTCTTCATCCCTCATAGCCTGTAGCTTTGCAGCAAGTTCACCACAGGTGCAAGAAGGCAATGGGAAATAAGCAGCTTGTTCATCCCACAAAGACTGCAAATTTCCAAAGTAGGTTTCCACAGACATCGAAGCCGTCTGTTTATACTCAGCCAAAGCCACCTTAATTTGTTGCTTTCGAGTGCCATTGCTAACAACAAATATTTTCTCCAACAAGTTCCACAATGGGTAAACCTCTTCAAAGTACGACAAAAATTTCTTCAGAGACGGATCAATGGTATTAAGAACCCATTGAACCAATAGTGCTTGCACTGTAACGCCCCAGTCCCAAATACTTGAGACTAGATACGTATCATGCCAGCTGTATACATACGAGTAAATTTACGACTCATATATATACATAAGCTGTAAATGTAGAAAGCCAAGACACTAAATCTCATCCATAAAGATAAATAATAATATAAAAGCAACTTTTAGTTTGTCATGTACACAATAGTTGGGCGAAGACAAAGTCCACTACCAACCAAATTAAATATGGAAAAATATACAAGGAAAGAATTTAGCAAGCGAGAGCAAGTGACGAGTCCAAGCGCAATCATCACGGAGGAAGGAATGGCCTTAGCTAAGCACCTGCAAGAAACTACGAATACACACACCTGGAGAGATCACCAGGTCCTCAGAGGGACGTAACAAGACACATAATATCATGCCGATAAACTGAATAAATAAGCTCAACAGGAAAGTATGCATGAGTAAAGGTTCCTAACCATCCTATGTGATATGCATTTTGAGGACAACGTTCTACGCAGGGGCTGTAACGGATTCACGCAAGCAAGTAATAGAAAGTGGCCAGCAAGTAGCGCTCATCCGAGACGCTATCGACCTGGGCAGAAGGTAGTGCTCATGAGAGTCACCCTCGGTCCAAAATGTGTGTAAAAATAAAATGTAACCCCTACGCTAATAACTATCCCCTTCCCCCAATGGTACTATATATGCGTCAACTCCATGACACTATTTAATTCTTAATAACAGCCAAAGTCTTCTACACAATATATTAGCAGTTATATTCTAACGTATGCGCACGGGGGATCAGCCCACACGCAAGTGACCCCTACATGATACTCACAACTCTCACACACAACTCGGGTACAATCGTGACAAGTCAATGAGACACACTAAATTTGACGGTAGTCCCTTAACTCTAAGCCAATTGTATAAAGTATAGTAATTTGTATTTACATATAATTTAAAAGAAACAACTAAAACATGCATGATATTGAGCAGAAAATTTAAACAGTAAAGGCAAGGTGTCTTGCCTGAGATTATGTGAAAAAGAAAAGATCCAGTAGCTCGAACCGACAAATAACGGAGCCAGAAAAAGCCGAATCCTGCAGATGACTCCGGATGCTGCAACAAACATCATGAATGAGTTTGGAATATAAGATATGCCTAGGAAACGCCTGTCTAAAAGTTAAATTCTGGAATAGGGGCAAAATCATAATTTTAGGTCAAAACGATGTCCGTCGTTGGACCCGCTTTGTACCGAAATGCGTGCTAATATCTACGGTCTCTAAAGTCGTCAAACTACATGTCTACAGATTTTTTTTGAGGAGACGAACCCAATGGTATGTCCAATTTTGGATTCCGGTGGGCTGTGCACAAAATCGCCCGTTGAGTGGGATTGTGGCCCGCCAAAATAGCGTCCCGATCAACGGTCTCAGAATCGGACCAAACTTGACTCACAGGACCAAAAAAATATTTTGAGTCCAATGGCGCAAGTTTCATCGCGATATGATGAGTGTGCACAAAGTTGTGAATTAATTTGCAAAGGATCGATACGGGGTATCCCGACGGATACGTACTGGTTTCGTCGCGCACATGCAACAAAATCGGGTTCCGTCAGTTCCCACACGTCGACAACATCCATACGCGCCTTTCGATACGTATAGTGCACGACCACGTCGCCCAGTTTGTCAGGGCGCACGCCGTATCGGGTGTTTTTCCACTTTTTGAAAACAGAATTTACAATTTTTCGGAAAACTTTAACAACGTGTAACTCTCTACATACTAGATAAAATGTGAATCCAAAAGGTGCGTTACAATCTCGGTTAGGTTGTATTTGACTTCCTTCAATTAGTTTTTACAAATTTTTAATACACAGCAAGAAAATTGGCCGACAAGTTGTCGTTTAGAATTGGTTTTTAACAGTCCTGAAAATCTGAATTTTTGCTAACTTCGGTTCGATTTTTTGAACAAATTAGATGGTCTTGTAAAAATCCATCCAAAAGATATCGAAGAGGGTTAAGTCTACTTTCCAGAACATTTTACAGATCGAAAATAGGAGTTACGAGTAAAAAGTTACGTCGTAGGGAAGTAGGGTACCTTGAGTGAGAAAACTGCTCCGTGGGTGACGCGGGGCTGACTTTCGATGTTCCGTTCGTCGCGAACAAAACTCCGTTGCTGGTGAAACGAACTCGTAGGCGAAGAGGGTATGATCAACAACAACTTTCGTTTTGGAAGTCTCGGATTTTGAGGTTTATAGAAAAAGTTATATATATAACAACTTCTTACTAAAACCTAATACCAATATGTTTAGTATTTAGTAAACCCACGGATTGGATTGTTTTGTGAGCTTGCTGCGTAGCAGCAAGCAATTAAGGGGGTGGGGGGGGGCCCGACCACTTAAAGTGGGCGGCTGATTGTTTTTTTTTTTTCTCTTTTTCTTATTCTTTTTCATTTCCTTCTTTTATTTTATTTCTTTTCTTTTTCTTATTCTTTTTATCTAAATCCACAATATATATATATATATATATATATATATATATATATATATATATATATATATATATATATATATCCAAAAATACATCAAAAATTTATTTAAATCCAAATATCATTTAAAAGTTTGCTATCCAATTATTTAATCTTTTGAGCATATATATATATATATATATATATATATATATATATATATATATATATATATATATATATATATATATATATATATATATATATATATAATACATTTAAATATATTTACATATCTATATATTTAATAACCATGTATATATATATGCATATATCCATAAATCTTATTTAAAAAAATTAAATACCAAATTAAATATTATCTACCCAATTATTTAATATATTTACACATATCTACATATAAATAAAATTCAAATCACAATAAATCAACTAATAATAATAATAATATATCTATAAAATATTCATGTTTATTAAATCTCCACAAAATAACTTTAATAATAATAAATTAATAAAATCGTCACAATGGGTGAACTTTACCTTTCACCCATGTATGGGTCCAAAAAATTGTACCATCTTGTAAAATATTATTTTATTAATAAAACATAAATTTTGTACCAAAGCCAATAAATATTCAACAAGATCTAAAAATAATTTAAAAATATTTGTACATACACAAAATATTCCTATATGGTCACCTTGGTCACCCCACATGCTCACATGGGCTCAAATTGGTCCAGGCCCAGTTCGGACTGAATTGGCCAAACCGGGTCATCAAAAATAAATAAAACCATAAATTGTATAAACTCATTTTTAAGTCTAATAAAATAATAAAAAATTAAATAATAAAAAAATAGGGATTTTACATCCTATCCAACTTACAATAATTTTGTCTTCGAAATTTAGGATTAATAGGGTAGATAGGGTTGAGGGATATGAAGAGTTCGTCAATACCAAAATACAATTAAATTTTAGAGGAGAAGATAAAACGGCGTTCAACACCACCATGCAATAGAAAATTGTGGAGTCAATATATACAGAAATATCATGGTTATGGAATTGAATATGTGTTGCCAGTGAAGGTAGCAAAATTTCGATAATCCAATTTAGAGAGTAATAAGGAATTGAGTAGATCAAAGAGAAGAATTTAGACATTTGGGAGGTGTGGTTCCTTGAGAGAAAACTGGATACTAATCGCCTCGATTGAGAGTTTGATTTAAGTGAATGATTAGAATCATTCTCAAGTACTCAAGAATAAGTGGGAGGACACGGTAACAATTCTAGGGTTAAGGAACGAGGAGTAGTTAATGGCGAGGATACAGCCACATGAGTCGGTCAGTGGCTATCTACATTTGTGTATAGCTAATCGATTGGGCAACCAAGGATAATACCTTGAGTCTATCTTAGCAAGTACAGTGCCTTGTCTTTCCAAAATAAGTAAAAGACAAGAACAACAAAGGTTTCAAAGACGGTGTTATATATTGAGTACGAATTGCGGGGTTCATAGGCGGCAAAAATAATTCAAAGAGAATTGCCAAGGCTGTCGCGGATGAGACTCTAAGGCAAGTTTAACTGTCTCCATCCGCATAGAATAAGATATGATAAGCGAACCAAAGTGCAATAGGTTGATCAGACCCTCATGCACCGGTTATGATTAGACAATATGTTAGTGGGTGCACCCAATAAAATATGTCATGATCAAGCTCGAAAAGAATAAGCTTACAAAAACTAAAGCTAATTTAGCAGCATGAGATTGTCAAATTATGAGTAAGGGAGGTAATGATGAAGGAAATAAAATAGTCCAGGATCTTTTAAAATCTAAGTTCCGCCCAAAGTTTGGGCCTATACAGTTGTCCTAGTTTTCTTCATTTATGGCTTGGTAGACTAGATAAGGTAGGGTCCTCGGAATTTATAGTCTAAGTGGACTTACCAATGTGGTTCACAAGGAAAAAAAAGTTTGTTAGGTGATGAGGTATTCTACCCAACTTACAAGAGTTAAACTAATAGTATCATGGGACAATGGGTCAAGCAATCGAGATAAAGTACAATTTCAAGCATTTAAAGAATTTAGTATAACACAATCACATATCGGTCGAAAGAATTGAGTCGAGATGGAATCCCTATTCGTGGTCAAAAATATATCGGTATCATGGTAAAGATTATAGTTTGGCCATTTTGACCATAAGGTCATATCAAGAAATAGAGTACAAGGAGATGGGTTTTGATGGGATATGATATATCTACATGAAGGTGGACTTGTTTAGGTCTTATATATGAAATTTGTTGGAAGGAAAAGCCTAGTGTTGTGCTCCAAATATACAAGTCATGGTAGGGGACGCCAGAAGATCAAAAATAGAAAGTGGGAGTTCACGAGATGATAATTAATGCACAAAATAAAGAAGATTAAGTTAAAGCATGAAATAAAATTAATTAAGGAATCCATAAAAATAATTTAGGAACACAATTTCGGAGAGAAGATAGTCTCCTAGATAAATACAGTTTAAGGAACCATTAACTAATTATTCCAATTGCAAGTGGGTTAGAAGGTCGCAATTAAAAGATTTAGAATTAAAGGAAGGTCAAGTAAGTCGAGGTAGAAATACAGTCACATAGCTGGGTAGATAACTACAACACTTGTGTATATACTACTATCATGGTCATGAGTGCCATGGCAATTAGTGTAGAATACTCAGTAGGGTTATCTTGGGGCCTACCATTAAGATTTCAACTCGAGTTTCCTCCAAAAAGTAAAAAATAAACTTTCAAAAATACCACCAAAATTTGTATTCACTCCAAGCCATTCAAATTTACCATGACAAAAATTTAAATCCTGTCATAAATCTCAAAGAAAACTTTATCACGTTACCACTAACCTTTTCCAAAATTAACGTTTAAATTCAACTATTTAACTCAAGAGTTCATAATTTACGAATCCATAAAAATTTCACAATCAATCAAAAATTTAACACTCTAAAATTTCAAATAACTCATAATAAAACTTTTAGCATATTAAAAGCAATCTCAAAAATTAAGCTCAATGCTCTCATCCATTTTAACGTCTATTCATGCTAAGTTATTCCAACAAAATCACAACTTTTAAATGGTAACTTCCCTTAATCAATCAAAATAACTTTCCATCACATCCTTCGAAATTCTCCCAAATTTTTTTTTAATATTAGCAATCCCACATTAAACTAAATTTTTAAATAATCCTATCAGTCAAAATCTCTTCTTCTTTTTTTTTACCAAAAATCTAAATAGATTTGTAAATCCTCAATCATAGGACACAATTTAAAATAAAAAAATTCTCAAAAATTATTTTTATAACTTTCAAATATTTTAAACCAAAATTTGCCATCAGTACTTCCACTTAAAATTCAAAATTTATTAAACACGAAAATTGCAAGTTGTATAATTCAAATTTAAATAATTTCTACGACCATTTTTAAAAGCTAAGATCATTTTCAAACCAAATTTATAACCGTTCAAGGTGTATAACCATACTCCAATAAATCATAAACATCAAAACTCGAAAATCAAATAAATTTTATATTTGTTCAAAGATGTATATCTATCACCAAAAATTATAAATATCACAACTCGAAATGCAAATCAATTTTATTTTTGTTCAAAGATGCATAGCTATAACTCCATAATTCATAAATATCAAAACTCAAAAATCCAATCAATTTCTTAAATCAATGGTATAAAGATTCTAGCTATATATGTATATATATATTTTTTTTTCTCCTTCATGCGGTATCAATCCTATGGTGTTTACTATTTAGAAATCTCAAGATAAAAACTTTCCTTGGTAATATCCTACTTTACAAATTACTAATCATTAAATCACACCAAGAAAGCCTTTTAACTCAATCAGAGTCTAGAATGTATTCCAATTGCCAATATAACCGTTCTAGCCATATGTGTGACCTATGAGCATATACTAGTGTAGTCATCTTCCTAGTTGATACTAAGCACAAAAATAAGAATCGACGGTAGAAAGGAATCAGGCAAGATGCAATTCAAGGGAGTCGAACGAGAATCCGGAATTTGAAGCCAATGGAAGAGGTCAAGCTGTATGGATGAGATTCCTAGATTCTAATCCTATGTTGCAGGCTCACACCAGTACAATTACGTAACCGAAGTGACAAACTCGACCTGCATGGGCCACCACAAAAACATGTAACGCCCCAGTCCCAAATACTTGAGACTAGATACGTATCATGCCAGCTGTATACATACGAGTAAATTTACGACTCATATATATATACATAAGCTATAAATGTAGAAAGTCAAGACACTAAATCTCATCCACAAAGATAAATAATAATATAAAAGCAACTTTTAGTTTGTCATGTACATAATAGTTGGGCGGAGACAAAGTCCACTACCAACCAAATTAAATATGGAAAAATATACAAGAAAAGAATTTAGCAAGCGAGAGCAAGTGACGAGTTCAAGCACAATCATCACGGAGGAAGGAATGGCCTTAGCTAAGCACCTGCAAGAAACCACGAATACACACACCTGGAGAGATCACCAGGTCCTCAGAGGGACGTAACAAGACACATAATATCATGCCGATAAACTGAATAAATAAGCTCAATAGAAAAGTATACATGAGTAAAGGTTCCTAACCATCCTATGTGATATGCATTTTGAGGACAACGTTCTACGCAGGGGCTGTAACGGATTCACGCAAGCAAGTAATAGAAAGTGGCCAGCAAGTAGCGCTCATCCGAGACGCTATCGACCTGGGCAGAAGGTAGTGCTCATGAGAGTCACCCTCGGCCCAAAATGTGTGTAAAAATAAAATGTAGCCCCTACGCTAATAACTGTTCCCTTCCCCCAATGATACTATACATGCGTCGACTCCACGATACTGTTTAATCCTTAATAACTGCCAAAGTCTTCTACACAATCTATTAGCAATTATATTCTAATGCATGCGCACGGGAGATCAGCCCATACGCAACTGACCCCTACATGATACTCACAACTCTCATACACAACTCGTGTACAATCGTGACAAGTCAATGAGACACACTAAATTTGACGGTAGTCCCTTAACTCTAAGCCAATTGTATAAAATATAATAATTTGTATTTACATATAACTTAAAAGAAACAACTAAAACATGCATGATATTGAGCAGAAAATTTAAACAGTAAAGGCAAGGTGTCTTGCCTGAGATTATGTGAAAAAGAAAAGATCCAGTAGCTCGAACCGACAAATAAACGGAGCCAGAAAAAGCTAAATTCCGTAGATGACTCCGGATGCTGCAACAAACATCACGAATGAGTTTGGAATATAAGATATGCCTAGGAAACGCCTGTCCAAAAGTTAAATTCTGGAATAGGGACAAAATCGTAATTTTAGGTCAAAACGATGTCCGCCGTTGGACCCATTTTGCACCGAAATACGTGCCAATATCTACGGTCTCTAAAGTCATCAAACTACATGTTTACAGATTTTTTTTAGGAGACGAACCCAATGGTATGTCCAATTTTGGATTCCGGTGGGCTGTGCACAAAATCGCCCGTTGAGTGGGATTGTGGCCCGCCAAAATAGCGTCCCAATCAACGATCTCAGAATCGGAACAAACTTGGCTCACAGGACCAGAAAAATATTTCGAGTCCAATGGTGCAAGTTTCATTGCGATATGATGAGTGTGCACAAAGTTGTGAATTAATTTGCAAAGGGTCGATACGGGGTATCCCGACGGATACGCACTAGTTTCGTCGTGCACATGCAACGAAATCGGGTTCCGTCAGTTCCCACACATCGACAACATCCATACGCGCCTTTCGATACGTATAGTATACGACCACGTCGCCCGGTTTATCGGGGCGCACGCCGTATCGGGTGTTTTTCCACTTTTTGAAAATAGAATTTACAATTTTTCGGAAAACTTTGACAACGTGTAACTCTCTACATACTAGATAAAATGTGAATCCAAAAGGTGCGTTACAATCTCGGTTAGGTTGTCTTTGACTTCCTTCAATTAGTTTTTACAAATTTTTAATACGCAGCAAGAAAATTGGCCGACAAGTTGTCGTTTAGAATTGGTTTTTAACAGTCTAGAAAATCTGAATTTTTGCTAACTTCGGTTCGATTTTTTGAACAAATTAGATGGTCTTGTAAAAATCCATCTGAAGGATATCGAAGAGGGTTAAGTCTACTTTCCAGAATATTTTACGGATCAGAAATCGGAGTTACGAGTAAAAAGTTACGTCGTAGGGAAGTAGGGTACCTTGAGTGGGAAAACTGCTCCGTGGGTGACGCGGGGCTGACTTTCGATGCTCTGTTCGTCGCGCACAAAACTCCGTTGCTAGTGAAACGAACTCGTAGGCGAAGAGGGTATGATCAACAGCAACTTTCGTTTTGGAAGTCTCGGATTTTGAGGTTTGTAGAAAAAGTTATATATATAACAACTTCTTACTAAAACCTAATACCAATATGTTTAGTATTTAGTAAACCCACGGATTGGATTGTTTTGTGAGCTTGCTGCGTAGCAGCAAGCAATTAAGGGGGTGGGGGGGGGGGGGGCCCACTTAAAGTGGGCGGCTGATTTTTTTTTTTTTTCTCTTTTTCTTATTCTTTTTCATTTATATATATATATTTGTATATATCCAAAAATACATCAAAAATTTATTTAAATCCAAATATCATTTAAAAGTTAGCTATCCAATTATTTAATCTTTTTGAGCATATCTATATATATATATAATACATTTAAATATATTTACGTATCTATATATTTAATAACCATGTATATATATATGCATATATCCATAAATCTTATTTAAAAAATTAAATACCAAATTAAATATTATCTACCCAATTATTTAATATATTTACACATATCTACATATAAATAAAATTCAAATCGCAATAAATCAACTAATAATAATAATAATATATATAGAATATTCATGTTTATTAAATCTCCATAAAATAACTTTAATAATAATAAATTAATAAAATCGTCCCAATGGGTGAACTTTACCTTTCACCCATGTATGGGTCCAGAAAATTGTACCATCTTGTAAAATATTATTTTATTAATAAAACATAAATTTTGTACCAAAGCCAATAAATATTCAACAAGATCAAAAATAATTTAAAAATATTTGTACATACACAAAATATTCCTATATGGTCACCTTAGTCACCCCACATGCTCACATGGGCTCAAATTGGTCCAGGCCCAGTTCGGACTGAATTGGCCAAACCGGGTCATCAAAAATAAATAAAATCATAAATTGTATAAACTTATTTTTAAGTCTAATAAAATAATAAAAAATAGGGGTTTTACATGCACGTATCTCCAATCAAGCAATTTGCTAGCATCATTAACAGGTTTGACTTCAGTACCCGCCAGAAAAGTGATCTTTCGCCTAGAGATCAGGGAGAGACGTATCGACGAGACCACTCAGCATAGTTTGGTCTACGGAAAATAATAGGAGTAATGATATTTCCTGGTTGATCAGCAGAACTCAGAAAATATGGATCCTTCGGATTAGGATAATTTGGGTTATGTGCACCGCCACCGCCAGTCGCGATGGAGTAGTTGGATGCAGCATCATCTGCCACCGCAGATGTCGTATGTACAAAAATTTTGTACAACTCCAACGAATCGCCGCGGATGGACGGGGTCGGCGGCGAATCGGCCGCGATCAGGGGCGCCGGATCTAGCGCGAAGGGGCGAGCGGATGTCGGGTGTACAAAAATTTTTACAACTCCGACGAATCTGTCGCTGATGGACGGGATCAGGCATGGTCGGACGCGGATCGGCGCTGTCAGGATCGGCGCGGATCAGCATTGTCGGACGCGGATCGGCATTGTCGGGCGCGGATCGGCACTGTCGGGATCGGAATCGGATCGGCGCGGATCGGCACTGTCAGGTCGGGCGCGGATCAGCGCGTACGGCGGCGGGTTGGCGCGTACGGCGGCAGGTCGACGCGTACGGCGGCGGGCGCGTACGGCGGGGATCGGCGGATCATCGCGGATCGGCGGGAGCGGGATCGGCGGACGGCTCAGTCGAAGCCCGGAGGGAAAGGAAGATGTAGAGTCTGGCGGCTAGGATTTTTCGGGAGGCTCTGATACCATATAGGAAATAATAATGCCTTGTTCTCATTGCTAGGGTTTGTTCAATATATATAGTGTCTACATTTGGGCTTATGGGCCATATTTACATTTACAAATATAATCTAACAAATATATAAAACAAATTTGGAGAAGAAGAAGTTTAAATTATATTAACATTTGGACACACAACAAAAAAAAAATCCATAAATTTAAGACATAGTTAGTAATTTAGGATTTAGATGAAATTTTTGAAAATTCTGGTTCGCAATAGAGTGTTTGGGGGCACATGCAAAACAACCAACTTATGACGGAGTCACAAAAGATGATATAATTTGAGTTGCAAATTTGGAAAAAGAATAGAACTTTTGGTAAAAGTTTACATTTAAATTCAATTTGAAAATTTAAGAGTTCAAAAATAAATAAATTGATGGAGAAGATCTGTAGTTCAGACTGCTAAAAGGGTATTGTTGTCTAACAACAAAAAGTTAGTCCACGTGCGTGTGTATGTGTGGGTGTGGGGTGGGGTTATATATATAAAATATATAAAACTTCAGTTGGCATAAAATCAAAAAAAAAGTATTATGTTATTTTTTTCAAAACCATTATAAAGAACTGATTTTTTTTTTGTTTAAAACTGAAGTGAGTTTTTTTTTAAGAAATTTTGAGTCGCACCCCACTTGATTTACCCTTATTTAAGGTGCACCCCACCACTTTATCATAATGCAAGGCACCCCCCACTTTTGACAAATTCCGTCCATATTGGACGGTCAACTGGGTTGACTTAATTTTTTTGACAAAAATACCCCCATGTTGTCTTATTTTCCGTGTCTCTCGCCACTGCACCCCCCGACCTCGTCGACGCCCCCGCCCGACTTCGCCGCCGCTGCCCCCTCTCCCCGACCGCCGTCGCCCCCTCCCCCGACCGCCGCAGCCCCCATCACCACCACCACCATCACCAACAGCACCACTACCATCACCAACAACCCCCTCCCCTATCCGACCTCGCCGCCCCCCCCCCTCGACCGCCGCCGACCCCCCTACCCCCACTACCGCCGCCGCCGCCCCCTCTCCGACCTCGCCTCCCTCCCTGTCACGACCCGTTACCTAAATTGTTGGGCCGGGCCGAGCCATGTCCAGCCTACGCTTGGTTAAAGCATAGTAAGCTGTTCTAAGAATAGACAATAAAGGATCTAAGCACCTAACAGTTCTAAAATTATATTTAAAGTTCATCACAACACAGCATCTATAAGCGAAGGTAAATAAGTACAGACTTAATAATATACATCCAAAGTATCTAACTGGAGACAAAGTCCAGTATCCAAATGTAAGTACGGACAAAGTCTAAGTCTCAAAACACAAGAAAGATAACTAAGCAAGGTTCCCCGCTGGGGCCTCTTCTGGAGCTAAGGCCAGGTCCTTAAAAACATTACCATAGTATGAATCACATAGCATTTCCTCCTTGAAAAGTATACCTACAACGTTATCCTGTCAGGGCGGGAGCAAGTACAACCTCTACAACTAAAATACTGAACATATAATGAAAGAGATGTACAACAAGAAACATGGTGTGATAAATTTATAAAACAGGAAATACTTGGGAACATGGCCTCATGGTACAACTGGGATCACAGTATCATAGTAACATAGGGAACATGACATATCTGGAATCATGGTATATCTCATAATCTATCATGGCAAGGATACATATGTCATAGAGACAGATGTATATGTAATGTTTAAAACTATAGCAGGTACGTAATCGTCAATAGGTGTACAATGTGCAGGGGCACATAATGAAATGTACTTCCGTACAAGTGTAAAGGCGATAGATGTACATACGCACAAATACAGCTTTGAGAGTAAGGCCTACGGCGCAGTAACATATAAAATGAAACTTTGCTCGGTACTGTAGAGGGGGTATGATCACGTACTCAACTATCAGTTTCCCCATAACCCATATATATAACATGTGAGAGATACGAGAACAGTAAAAACATGAAAGAGATACGAGAACAATATAGAACATGTGAGAGATACTGGGATCGGTATAAAGCACGGTAGGTACTAATAGCAGTAAAACAGGTGAAAGTACTGAGAGCAGTAAAACATGTGAATACTCGGGCAGAGATAAGCATAGTGAAACATGTACGGAAAACCAGTAAGAAGCATGTGAAGATATGATAACTGTCCTAAGCATGGTAGGGACTAAATTAATGTAACATGTGAAGATTTAACTTGCTACTTCGGTTAATACATGTTCTAGCATTAAAAGACAGTAAATGAGTTTGTAGATGTACTTGCCTCGAGCAAAGCAAGAATACTAGTACGAATATATAGATGTCCGGTGTCCTGTCAATAATGATATACAAACTCAGTTCTAAGCTATGTTCAATATTACACTAGTGGTGTGACACGACTCCTGACTGGATACTAGCCAAGTAGGGACCTAGCATAAAAGTCTAATGTGGAGTGCCACTATACACAAACTAACTTTCTAGGATTTTTACACTAGTGTAGGGGCGATCCAATACTACAATAACTCAAAAGAACACAAAATTTGTAAGTCGTAACTACTCAATAAACAAATCAAACTATACACTAAGTTCCAACAATTTTTGAGATAGACAAAAAGCTCAAATATATATAAAATAAAGTACCAAAATAATCCTTGTTAATTATAGAAATTTATACTAATTTTTCTGAAATTTATAAACCTTCATAAATAATTATTAAAAATCAGCAAACATAAATATACTGAAAATGAGTTCTGTTTTCCCATTTTTATAAAATACCAAAAGCACTTATTAAATACTGGAAAAATTATAATAAATTAGCTAAATTAACATAGTATTTAAATATAATTTTTCCCAAATTTTTACAGAAATTAAAATATATATAAAAATCTAAAAACAGAAAGTAACAATTTTTAAAAAATAATTAATTATAAATTAAGGATAATACATAAGCAAAATCTACAGATGTTGTCGGATGATAAAATAATATCACCAACGTGTCCAGAACGGTCAAATTAGCTAGGATAGCCTACCCATAAGTCCAATTTAGACACAGGGGCAAAACGGTAATTTTGGATCAAAATGATGTCCGCCGTTGGACACACTTTACACCGAAAAACGTGTCGAGATAGAAGTCTACAAAACCTAACAAATTATATGTCCACGAATCCAGAATGATGATACGAACCCAACGGTATGTCCGAAATGGAATTCCGATGTGCCGATCTCAAAATGATACGTTGACGCTGACACTTGGTATCCGATTTGTACCGAAATGCGTGCCGGAGCAAATGTCTTCAAAACTCAGCAAATTATATGTCAACGAGTCCAGAATGACGATACGAACTCAACGGTATATCCGGAATTGGATTCCGATGAGCCGATCTCAAAGTGACACGTTGACTCGAAAAGTGGGACCCGTTTTGTACCGAAATACGTGCCAGGGCCCACGTTCTCAAATCAAGCAAACTTTATATGAAAACAGGCCAGAACGACGCCACGAGTCTACTGGTGGTGTCAGAAATTGAATCCGGAGTCCCGGGTTCAAAAATAGAATTTAACAAGTATAAATTAAAGAATTTGGACGGCCAACTTTGGCGTCGAATTCGACCAACCGAACGTGCTTATAATGAAACGAAACCTAAAGGAGATAGGAAGATGGTTATACCAGCTGTGCACAGGAACTGGAAGCGAGCCAACCGGAGCTGCGACGACGGAGTTACGAGCTGACGAAGTCGGCTCCACGAAACTGTCCAAAAACAGTTCAATTTAAAACGTCAATTTGGTGGCCAGTTTTGAGGTATCAAACGACATAATTAACGGGCAAAAATTGACAGAAGTGAAGATGGATATACCGAGATTGCGACGGAGCAAAGAGTTCGCCGATCCAACGGTCGGATCTCTCGAAAAACACGTACGAACTTGCTGCGATAGAGCGTGAATTCTGAGTTCCAAACTCGCGCGCGCCGACGGGATCTCGTGCCAAACACACGAATCGTGTGTTTCACACGTCGGGGAGGCCGATGGTGGACAGGGGGAGGTCGTAGGGGGTGCGCGCGCCTAGGGGGACGGCCACGGTGGATGTGCGGCGGCGCGACGGCGCACGACGGCGGCCCACGCGTGCGCACGTGCGCCGGCTGCTCGCTGCGGCTGTTGCTCGTGCGCCTGAGCGCGGGGCTGCGCAGGGTGGTCGTCGGCCTGGCACGACAGCTGGGTAAGGCTCGCCGGCGGCGGCGATGGTATTGCATGGTGGGAGTGGTGGTGTTTAATGGTGGTGGAGCATGGTGATGGTGATCATGGTGGTGGTTGTGTGGAGAGTAGGAGGAGGAGGAGGTGAAGGAGAATGGAGGAGGAGGAGGATGTGGGAAGGAGGCTGAGGAGGAGAGGGAGTTCGGCATGGGGCTGGGAGTGGTGGTTGGTGATGCTCGGCCGAAGCTTGGGGGGTGTGCGTGCTGTTGAGAGAGAGGGAGAGAGAGTGTGTCTTGTGTGTGTGTGTATAAAAGAGAGTGAGAGAGAGTTGATATTTGTGTGAGAGAGAGGGGGGATGTCGGTCCACACAAAAGGGGGGGTTGATACATAGATATTTGTAAAGTGGAGAAAAATTTAGATATTTAAAATAGGGAAAGTAGGAAAATTATGTGGGATGTTTGGATAGTCATGGGAGAACAACATGGGGCTTGGGTTCGGGTTCGGTCGAGCCGTGTCGGATAAAAATCGGACAGGGTAAAATAATGAAATTAAATATATATTTATGATCATGGGTAAATAAATAATATACGGAGACTCCAATAAATGGGACACAAGCGTCATGTCGATAGTAGGATTTATGTGGGCCACGTCCATACTTTGGATCGACTAGGTTGGATCGATGTCGGATCTCGAAATTAAATTGGAAAATAAATCAGGTTTCACGGTAGAAAATTAATCGGCCTAAATTGTCCCGAAAGTTGTGCGAAGAAAATGAAGCACAAAATGGAGTGTCTGAGTGGGACACGAAGGTCATGGGTGAAGAGCGTCTCGAGTAGATCATTTATGAGAAGTTTGTTCTGAGAAAACGACTGGTCTCGTGCTCCTAAATTAAAAGTCATGGTAACGTGCAAACGATGATCAAAGATAAAAGTGGAAATAATTATTCAACGATTAATTGGTCTAAGTTGACCCGAAGTTGTGCGATACAAAAAGAGTACAAGGGAACGAGTTCAAGTGGGACATGATATATCAAAATGAAGATAATCTTGTCTACTTCAAAACTCGTGAAGAGAGTTTCCAGAGATTGGCATCCCTGACGCTCCAGAAGTCAAAGTTACGGAAAGGTACATTAATGATCTAAACAATTAAATAATAAAATATTTATCGAAAATAATTCATTTAGAAAAATTTAAAATAGCCCTGAAATTCAGGGGACTTACATCCTACCCACCTTACAAAAATTTCGTCCTCGAAATTAAAAATCATCCAACCGGTCAAACTATAACATGTAGCTACTCTGGCTACGATACTCAATCTGCTATCCTTGTAATCATCTCTTCTGTTCTCCTTACAATCTTTTTGGTTCAGGTTCAACAAAGGTCCTTCTATCATGAACTACGTCCTATATCCTTTAGAATCTTCCATACTAACATGGAACCTTAACGATACCCTAAAATATAGGTCATTCTCTGGACATGTCTATAAGCCTAAAATGCTTAATCATCAACCATATTTTCAACCTCAATTGTAAATACTTGATTTCCTTATCACATCCTAAGTATCCATATTCTATCAATCCATAGTTCCTTTGCATTATTTGTCGTCAATCCTTTCCTACAGCTTCTCCTTGAAATTATACGTTCAATTCTTATTCTTGGCGTAGACCCTTCTTCTTTTTACTCAACAGGTCCTCCGAATATAAATCCTCGATTTCAAAACTACCGATTTATTAATTACCAATGTACATATGTCTTTGTCTTGTTCCTTGTCTTTTTAACTGATATCTTTCCGATCTCGTATGCAATATTATATCTCATTCTAACTTATTCTATATCAATCCACATATCGATTTACCCTCTAATCACATGTAATTAGCTATAGATAACCAACCAAAATTTTACAAATGCTAAATCCTCAAACTGCTAAGCACAAGATTCTAATCCTCAATCCATAGTCATAACAATATAATATCTTATTATTCCATCTTAGATACCCTATCATCAAGTCATACTATCAATGCAATCGTTCTTAATGGTTTCCAAGTCTACTACAGTCAATCACTCATACTTATCCTATAAGCTTAATCTAACCAATCCCTAGAAAAAGTATTTATCACAAACACACAATACATTTATAGTTATACTACAGAATCAGTTAACAAGGTTTGGCTATTTCGGTCGTCTATCAAAATAGAAGATAACAAGGCCTAAGACTGGGTCAAGCAATCCATAATAGTGTCCAAACAAGTTAAAGGGTCAAGCAAGATAGGAAAGTTTCGGAATATCTCCAAGAATGGTACAAAGACAACGAGATACATAATGAGAAGAATTATCCAAGTGGTTAACAAAGAAGAGTTTAGTCAAGTCATAGGAAAGATGGAACACAAAAATAACTATGTCCAAAAGATAACGCGAAAGCAATCCTATTAGAGAGTCCTAGAGAACCTGTAATCCTAGTTGTAGATGTAGATAGAACAGAGTTAATCAAGACTGGAAAGAATGATAATAAGAATTTGTTCTTGCTCAATCGGTCATAACAAAGTAAACCAAGTTGAGATATATCTGATAACCATAAACGTCTTCCTGAAATCATGTTGCCAGAATTTTTGCCACACCAGTAAGCTTATATGCAATAAACGAGGGAGTCCATAACTAAGGTATACACCCTATAGTCATATCATCTAGATTCCTTACCACACCAATCGGTATGGCTGCAAGAAAATCTAAATTCTATGAATATGATAGTATATCCAAAATTAGGCTCTATGTTTTTGTCATACCAGCTAATATGGCTGCGATAAATTCTAAACTCCATAACTAAAGCAGACGTTTACCTTATCAGGATATATCATAATTCAATCCACAAAATTTATCACGATACAAGATCAAAGTCAACAACGAAAATCATAAATTAAATTCAACAACGAATTTAGAGGAGAGCAAATAAAATAGGTAAAAACAGATTTCGAGATAAGATTAGAGTAAGATCCTCAGGGGTCATCCCAAGGGTACAAACTTGGTCTAGATTGACCCACTGAAATACAAATAAGAGGCTAATTATAGCTAACGATCCTATGCTGTGATGAGTTTTCCTATATTGCAATCCTAGTAATCCTCTAAGTGTTCTAAATGTTTATCTCTAGTGTTAACAAGTTGTCCTAGATCCTAATTGCAGGCATGCTTGGTACAATAACGTAACCAAACAACTTAAGTCTGGACCTGCATGGGCCGCCAAAAAAAATATGTCACGACCCGTTACCCAAATTGTTGGGCTGGGCCGAGCCATGTCCAGCCTACGCTTGGTTAAAGCGTAGTAAGCTGTTCTAAGAATAGACAATAAAGGATCTAAGCAGCTAACAGTTCTAAAATTATATTTAAAGTTCATCACAACACAGCATCTATAAGCGAAGGTAAATAAGTACAGACTTAATAATATATATCCAAAGTATCTAACTGGAGACAAAGTCCAGTATCCAAATGTAAGTATAGACAAAGTCTAAGTCTCAAAACACAAGAAAGATAACTAAGCAAGGTTCCCCGCTGGGGCCTCTTCTGGAGCTAAGGCCAGGTCCTTAAAAACATTACCATAGTATGAATTACATAGTATTTCCTCCTCGAAAAGTATACCTACAACGTTATCCTGTCAGGACGGGAGCAAGTACAACCTCTACAACTAAAATACTGAACATATAATGAAAGAGATGTACAACAAGAAACATGGTGTGATAAATTTATAAAACAGAAAATACTTGGGAACATGGCCTCATGGTACAACTGGGATCACAGTATCATAGTAACATAGGGAACATGACATATCTGGAATCATGGTATATCTCATAATCTATCATGGCAAGGATACATATGTCATAGAGACAGATGTATATGTAATGTTTAAAACTGTAGCAGGTACGTGATCGTCAATAGGTGTACAATGTGCAGGGGCACATAATGAAATGTACTTCCGTACAAGTGTAAAGGCGATAGATGTACATACGCACAAATACAGCTTTGAGAGTAAGGCCTACGGCGCAGTAACATATAAAATAAAACTTTGCTCGGTACTGTAGAGGGGGTATGATCACGTACTCAACTATCAGTTTCCCCATAACCCATATATATAACATGTGAGAGATACGAGAACAGTAAAAACATGAAAGAAATACGAGAACGACATAGAACATGTGAGAGATACTGGGATCGGTATAAAGCACGGTAGGTACTAATAGCAGTAAAACAGGTGAAAGTACTGAGAGCAGTAAAACATGTGAATACTCGGGCAGACATAAGCATAGTGAAACATGTACGGGAAACCAGTAAGAAGCATGTGAAGATATGATAACTGTCCTAAGCATGGTAGGGACTAAATTAATGTAACATGTGAAGATTTAACTTGCTACTTCGGTTAATACATGTTCTAGCATTAAAAGACAGTAAATGAGTTTGTAGATGTACTTGCCTCGAGCAAAGCAATAATACTAGTACGAATATATAGATGTCCGGTGTCCTGTCAATAATGATATACAAACTCAGTTCTAAGCTATGTTCAATATTACACTAGTGGTGTGACACGACTCCTGACTGGATACTAGCCAAGTAGGGACCTAGCATAAAAGTCTAATATGGAGTGCCACTATACACAAACTAACTTCCTAGGGTCTTTACACTAGTGTAGGGGTGATCCAATACTACAATAACTCAAAAGAACACAAAACTTGTAAGTCGTAACTACTCAATAAACAAATCAAACTATGCACTAAGTTCCAACAATTTTTGAGATAGACAAAAAGCTAAAATATATATAAAATAAAGTACCAAAATAATCCTTGTTAATTATAGAAATTTATACTAATTTTTTTGAAATTTATAAACCTTCATAAATAATTATTAAAAATCAGCAAACATAAATATACTGAAAATGAGTTCTGTTTTCCCATTTTTATAAAATACCAAAAGCACTTATTAAATACTGGAAAAATTATAATAAATTAGCTAAATTAACATAGTATTTAAATATAATTTTTTCCAGATTTTTATAGAAGTTAAAATATATATAAAAATCCAAAAACAGAAAGTAACAATTTCTGAAAAATAATTAATTATAAATTAAGGATAATACATAAGCAAAATCTACAGATGTTGTCGGATGATAAAATAATATCACCAACGTGTCCAGAACGATCAAATTAGCTAGGATAGCCTACCCATAAGTCCAATTTAGACACAGGGGTAAAACGGTAATTTCGGATCAAAATGATGTCCGCCGTTGGACACACTTTGCACCGAAAAACGTGTCGAGATAGAAGTCTACAAAACCTAACAAATTATATGTCCACGAATCCAGAATGATGATACGAACCCAACGGTATGTCCGAAATGGAATTCCGATGTGCCGATCTCAAAATGATATGTTGACGCGGACACTTGGTATCCGGTTTGTACCGAAATGCGTGCCAGAGCAAATGTCTTCAAAACTCAGCAACTTATATGTCAACGAGTCCAGAATGACGATACGAACTCAACGATATATCCGGAATTGGATTCCGATGAGCCGATCTCAAAGTGACCCGTTGACTCGGAAAGTGGGACCCGTTTTGCACCGAAATGCGTGCCAGGGCCCACGTTCTCCAAATCAAGCAAACTTTATATGAAAACATGCCAAAACGACGCCACAAGTCTACTGGTGGTGTCAGAAATTGAATCCGGAGTCCCGGGTTCAAAAATAGAATTTAACAAGTGCAAATTAAAGAATTTGGACGGCCAACTTTGGCGTCGAATTCGACCAACCGAACGTGCTTATAATGAAACGAAACCTAAAGGAGATAGGAAGATGGTTATACCAGCTATGCACAGGAACTAGAATCGAGCCAACCGGAGCTGCGACGGCGGAGTTACGAGCTGACGAAGTCGGCTCCACGAAACTGTCCAAAACAGTTCAATTTAAAACGTCAACTAGGTGGCCCGTTTTGAGGTATCAAACGACATAATTAACGGGCAAAAATTGACAGGAGTGAAGATGGATATACCGAGATTACGACGGAGCAAAGAGTTCGTCGATCCAACGGTCGGATCTCCCGAAAAACAGGCACGAACTTGCTGCGACGGAGCGTGAATTCTGAGTTCCAAACTCGCGCGCGCCGACGGGATCTCGTGCCAAACGCACGAATCGTGTGTTTCACACGTCGGGGAGGCCGGTGGTGGACGGGGGGAGGTCGTCGGGAGTGCGTGCGCCTTAGGGGAAGGCCACGGCGGCCGTGCGCCGGCGCACGACGGCGGCCCGCGCGCGCGCGTACGTGCGCCGGCTGCTCGCTGCGGCTGTTGCTCGCACGCCTCAGCGCGGGGCTGCGCGGTGTGGTCGCCGGCCTGGCACGACGGCGGGGGAAGGCTCGTCGGCGGCGGCGGTGGTGTTGCATGGAGGGAGTAGTGGTGTTTAATGGTGGTGGAGCATGGTGTTGGTGATGGTGATCATGGTGGTGGTTGTGTGGAGAGTAGGAGGAGGAGGAGGTGAAGGAGAATGGAGGAGGAGGCTGTGTGGAGGAGGCTTAGGATGAGAGGGAGTTCGGCATGGGGCTGGGAGTGGTGGTTTGTGATGCTCGGCCGAAGCTTGGGGGGGTGTGCGTGCTATTGAGAGAGAGGGAGAGAGAGTGTGTCTTGTGTGTGTGTATAAAAGAGAGTGAGAGAGAGTTGATATTTGTGTGAGAGAGAGGGGGATGTCGGTCCACACAAAAGGGGGGGTTGCTGTGAGGTGGAGGTGAGGGGGTGTGTGAGTGTTTGTTTGGAGATATATATATATATATATATATATATATATATATATATATATATATATATATATATATATATATTTGTAAAGTGGAGAAAAATTTAGATATTTAAAATAGAAAAAATAGGTAAATTATGTGGGATGTTTGGATAGTCATGGGAGAACAACATGGGGCTTGGGTTCGGGTTCGGTCGAGCCGGGTCGGATAAAAATCGGACAGGGTGAAATAATAAAATTAAATATATATTTATGATCATGGGTAAATAAATAATATACGGGAACTCCAATAAATGGGACACAAGCGTCATGTGGGTAGTAGGCTTTATGTGGGCCACGTCCATATTTTGGGTCGACTAGGTTGGATCGATGTCGGGTCCCGAAATTAAATTGGAAAATAAATCAGGTTTCAAGGTAGAAAATAAATTGGCCTAAATTGACCCAGAAGTTGTGCGAAGAAAATGAAGCACAAAATTGAGTGTCTGAGTGGGACACGAAGGTCATGGGTGAAGAGCGTCTTGAGTAGATCATTTATGAGAAGTTTGTTCTGAGAAAACGACTGGTCTCGTGCTCCTAAATTAAAAGTCTTGGTAACGTGCAAACGATGATCAAAGATAAAAGTGGGAATAATTATTCAACGATTAATTGGTCTAAGTTGACCCGAAGTTGCGCGATACAAAAAGAGCACAAGGGAACGAGTTCAAGTGGGACATGATATATCAAAATGAAGATAATCTTGTCTACTTCAAAACTCGTGAAGAGAGTTTCCAGAGATTGGCATCCCTGACGCTCCAGAAGTCAAAGTTACGGAAAGGTACATTAATGATCTAAACAATTAAATAATAAAATATTTATCGAAAATAATTCATTTAGAAAAATTTAAAATAGCCCTGAAATTCAGGGGGCTTACACTCCCCAACCTCGCCCCCCCTCCCCGACTGTTGCTTGCTATTGTTGCTGCTGTGGGTGGCGGGGGCGGCGGTCGGGGAGGGGGGGCGAGGTCGGGGAGGGGGCGGCGACGGCGGTGGTGGAGGGTAGGGGGGTCGACGGCGATGGTGGGGGGTAGGGGGATCGGCGGCGGTCGAGGAGGGAGAGGCGGCGAGCTCGGGTAAAGGGGGGTGTTGGTGATGGTGGTGGTGTTGTTGGTGATGGTGGTGGTGGTTATAGGGGCTGCGGCGGTCGGAGGAGGGGACGACGGCGGTCGGGGAGAGTGGGCGGCGGTCGGGGAGGGGCTGGTGGTGGCGGAGGGTGGGGGATCGGCTTGGGAAGGGGAATGGCTTGGAAAGACGGAGGTATTTTGGTCCAAAAAAATAGTCAAATCCTTTGACCATCAGTTACTGACGAAAACCGTCAAAAGTGGAGGGTGCCTTGCATTATGGTAAAGTGGTGGGGTGCACCTTAAATAAGGGTAACACTACCAAAATACATGGATTTACCGACGGCCTTATCCGTCGGTAATCCGTCGCCAAAAATAAATACCGACGGATTACCGACGGATATTTTGGTAAAACAGCCGTCGGGAATAACCTCGTCGCTAAAACATATCCGTCGCTACTCCGTCGCTCAGCGACGACTTAGCGACGGAATCCCGTCGGCGCATCTAAATATATATAGCGACGGATTACCGACTAGCTTTCGTCAAAACATGTATCAGGATATAGGGTTAGCGACGGAAAACTCCGTCGCTAACCAGTCGGCAAAACCGTATCACTGATTTTTTGATACCCAATATCCGTCGCTAATCCGTCGTAACTTTGTCGGCAAAAGCGTATCAGAGATTTTCTGATACCCAATTACCGACGGACATTCCGTCGCTAAACCATCGCTCAATGTAAAATTCTCCAGGTAGCGACGGATATTACGTCGCCAATCCGTCGATACATTAAATTCCTACAGTTAGCGACGGATAGTCCGTCGGGACTTTGTCGCCAGTCCGCCGTAAGTTAGTCGCCAATCCGTCGCTAATGCTAAAATTTATGGACATCAAACAGCATCAGTTCGACGGATCGTCCGTCGCCAATCCGTCGCTTTATTGAAATGCTCCAGGTAGCGACAGATTTTACGTCGCCACTCCGTCGCTAACCTCAGTTTCTCCAGTTAGCGAAGGATAATCCGTCGCTGAGTGGTCGCCAGTCCGCCGTAAGTTAGTCGCCAATCCGTCGCGAAAGCTAAATTTCTGGACATCAAACAACATCAGGTCGACGGATCGTCCGTCGCCAATCCGTCGCTTTATTGAAATGCTCCAGGTAGCGACGGATTTTACGTCGCCACTCCGTCGCTAACCTCAGTTTCTCCAGTTAGCGACGGACTATCCATCGCTGAGTGGTCGCCAGTCCGTCGCTAACTGCTAATTTTTGAAAAAAAAAATACTGCAAACAGACTCTTTCCTGTTTATACAACACATCCAACACAATATCAAACATACAAAATATCCATATACAACACCATATATCCATATCCAACACGAATATGCAACGTATCCAATATCCAACACCATATATCCATATGCAAAATATCCATATCCGACACCAATATCCAACGTATCCAATATCCAACAAAATATTACCAACACAATATATCCAATATCCAACATTAAATTATCCAAACATAAAAAAAATATCCGAACATACTCAGTATCCAAATGTCTACAAAACCAACAACATAAACAAAATCAAACCCCGTCCGTCGGATCGTCTCGTGCTCGTGCCGCCGCATCCGCTTTGCGTATGTACTCCTCCACCGTGTGTGCCGGCACTTGGGACAAGACATGGTCTGGAAGCGCGCGTAGCTGCTCTGGCGACATCATGTCAAGGAGCGTCAAGATGGTGTTATCCGATACGATGCGGGCGTCCGCAGAGCGGTTAAACGAAAGTCGTCCGGAGGAAGAAGGACCAGGTCGATCCGAAGCACCGGCAGCAGCAGTAGACGGATCGGGAGCAGACGGATAGCGCCCCAACACTATCGCCCACAAATCTGACACCGCGGAGGTCAGAGTCGCAAGCTGCGCCCTCACATCGTCAACCGGGGGCGCTGGGGGAGGCGGAGGCGGTGGATATCTCGGGGACGGCTGCAACGAGGGCGCCATGGAACCTAAGCCGTAGACGCGCCCTTTCCTAACGCCGCCGACGGATTCTACGAACACGTCATCGTAGCGAGCGGCCATAGAAGAGTGCGTCTGGGTGGGCATCGTTTCGCCGACATTCTCGGAAGGGGGCTCGATCTCAAGCCGACTAAGTGCCTCACGATACGCAGCCTATCCAATGAATGTGTTTATACTATAAGTTTTCCTAAGTTATAATCTAAATCCTATGTTTCCCTAAGTTATAGTCTGAATCCTAAGTTTATCTAATTAACTTAACAATAATTATATTTCTAACATAAATCTCATAAACGTAAGTACTTACATCAGTCTCCTCGGCCCTCGCGTCGACGAAGCTCCCGTCCTTCCGCCTCTTGTGCGTATGCACGAATACATCGTGAGCGGTGACCGTCTCCGCCTCTTTCCCCTGCTTCACCGCCCGTTGGGCCTGCATACGTAGAATTTAATTAACTTCGTATATTAACAGTACGAAATTAAATAATAGAATGAATTTAAATTTGCGCTATCTCACCAAATCTGCACGCGTCAATGCGTGGGGCCTTGATCCCCCCGTATGCAGACCCGCGACCTGTCGATTAGCCTTAGCTTTCTCCGATTTCAGCTTGAACTGCGGAGTATCCATCTTCTCCAACATCTGCTCATAGTACTCCGCCCGGATCCAGTCCTTCCTCGTATGCGCCGTACGAAGGTTGTACACCGCATCCCGTATCTTCTTCCCGGCGACGGCTTTGTAGGTCCTGCGGATCGCCTCCTCGCGATGGGGGGGCCACCAGAACGTCCTCTGACATACAAATTCAAATATCACGTAATAAAAAATTTAATGATTTAAAGAATAATTAATAATTCACCGACGGATTTATACCCTCATCTCGTCGAGCCAGACGTACTTCATGTCCTGAGGCACCTCAGAAAAATTGAGGTAGGGGCCATGGTAGTTATCCCGGATAATGCGTCCTAGAATCCGGGCAGCATCCCACGGGAAAAACCTATAAAGAAGCAACGACTGGATTATTAACTTGAATAAATGAAACAAATTTAATAAATTAACTTAAATTTACTTACGATTCACCAGCGGGCCATAGCTCTCGTCGGAACTCGCCCACCAGCCTCTCTGGTGGCGTCGGGGGATCCGCGGGTCCGCGCACGTACTCCCCGGTAACAGGATGAAATTGAATCCCGGGGTACTCCGAGGCCCACCCTGCAGTAACTGCTGGGTCCCCTGCTGCATCTGCTGCTGCATCCGCTGGTACATCCGGTGGCGGAACGGATCCGCTAGCGGATGGAGTCACAGGCCTCGACGACGATGTCGGTAGCACCGAGGAAGAATGACGGCGGGAAGAGCCTGTGTCCGGGCTCTCCAAGTCGGGATCGGAGGTCACATCCGGGGAATGCGGCTGGCGACCACGACCGCTACCACCACGCCTACGCCCACGCCCACGACCACCACCACCACCACCACCGCCGCCGCCGCCGCCACCGCCACGACCACGGCCAGCACCACCAGTACGGGTGCTCGCAACCATGCCCTGTAAATAGAACACATAAACAAAATACCGACAACATAGATTTATAAATGAATATAAAACTAAACATATCCATACCAGCAGCAGGGCGATGAGTGCCGCCCAGACGAGTAGGCCTAGGAGTGCCATCTGCAAAAAGAAACTCATACAATAATACGCAAATATTCCAAACTGAAATAAATATTACAATCAGAAGTGAAGTACGAATAAAAGCTAGATACACAAAATCTGATAAAATCACGCACCAATACAACAAAGTACAATTCTTGTAACTTTTGATGAAAGGGCATCTTGTGTTCCACTAGACTTGTAATTGTAAATCCAAATGTAATAGGGTAATTTAGGATTCGAGACTAGATATTGGGTGCTTCAAGATACAACTGAAATATAGCGATATTTAATCATCGTCATCGTCCTCTTCCTCGGCCTCGGCCTCATCATCATCATCATCCTCATCGTCGAATTCATCTGTATCCTCATCCTCATCCTCATAAAGTTCTTCTTCTTCTTCTTCTTCTTCTTCTTCTTCTTCAGTCTCAATACTTGGGACAAGACGCCTCTTTCTCCCCTGGTTGACATCTAAGTCTTGTATATCAACCTCTTCCTCCCCTCTATTTTCATCAGCAAGAGGTATATCAACCTCTAATTCAACATCCATGTCATAAGACTGTTGTCCCAAGTATTGGGGCTTTTCGATCTGGTCCTCTTGGTATGCTGGGTCTCCAACGTTGAATGTTATTTCTAGATTTAATCTTGCATACTGCCCACCAGTCAAAGTGATCTCTACGACGCCTTGGGTAGCTTGTATAGTAGACTTGAACAGCCTGACTTGCTATCGCAAACGTGTCGGACCCTCTATACCTCCTGCGATGATTTATATCGACGAATCCAAATTGTTTATCGATTCTCCAACCGATATTTGGTGTCGTATCGAACCACTCACATTTGAACATAACAATATGCATATCAAATGGGGCACTATATTGTAATTCTATAATATCCCGAAGCACTCCATAATAGTCAAAGTCCGGCTCGTCGTCATAGATTGTGCCTCTTATGCAAACACCAGAATCCTTCGTACTGAAGCCGTCATTGAGAAATTCGGCATTTATAGGATGTTGAGTTGTCTTAAACTTGAAGCCATTAACGACATAGCCGGGCCAAGTCTTTGCATGCTTCTTCGGTCCCAATGACAAATAACGAATGCTCTCATTTGTGAGTGTACTTGGTTCAGCTAATAAAACCTGTAAACTTTAAATGTTTTAGTTGCATATATATATTTAAATGGTAGCCGCATAACATATTATCTCAGTTACTTACGTAATCTCGAAACCATGACGGAAAGGTAAAATCAACCTCTCTTTGAAGTCCCTCATCGGTAATATCGGGTGTCCTTATTTTGACTTCATCTCTAAATACACTGTTAGAGAGAATAAAAATTAGTGTAGTCACTTACCTCACCAAATTAGAGATTATAACGAGGTGTAGTTACTTACTTCTCTAAATCTCTCACTTCTTGTATGTCACAATTTAACAAGACATATCGGTGAGCGGCATCATACTCATCGTCACTCAACCACCGTTTCTTACTAGCCCCAATAGGCTTGTCCCTTAAATTGAATATACCTCCTTCCTCAACGTCTTCGTCATTCCTTTGAGGTCTATTTCGATTTGTCTCAACATGAGTATCGAAATAAATGGAGCAAAAGTTTGACACCTCCTCGATAAGATATGCTTCGCATATCGAAGCCTCTATATGAGCCTTGTTGCCAACTTTCTTCTTTAGATGATGTAGATACCTAGAGAGACAAATTATCTTGAGAATTAACAATGAATTGTAAAATCCACTTAAATTATATCGATTTTTATTTACCTTTCAAAGGGGTACATCCATCGATAATGAACAGATGCACCGACACGGGCTTCGTATGCTAGATGAATCGGTAGATGCTCCATACTGTCGAAGAAATCCGGTAGAAATATTTTCTCTAACTTGCAAATTGTTAAGACAATCTTCTTCTCAAGTTGTATCATATGTTGCACCGTGAGCTTAGTTGAACAGATATCCCTGAAGAATATAGACAGCTCGGCCAACGGAACCCATACAGCAGAAGGCAACAACTCTCTCAACGCAATAGGCAGTAATCTTTCCATAAATACGTGGCAGTCGTGACTCTTCATTCCTGTTAGCTTGCGTTCATTGAGATCAACGCATCTAGACAAATTCGACACATAGCCGTCGGGAAATCTTAAAGTAGATATCCACTTGCAGATTATTAATCTATCTTCCTTGCTCAATGCGTATGGCGCTATTGGCTTAGTTACTTGTCCACCAGCTCCCCTTTGTATCAAGTTTAGATTATGACGTTTGCATATCTCGGCCATGTCTTGTCTTGCTTTTGGATTGTCCTTCGTCTTTCCTTTAATATCCATAACGGTATTGAAGACATTATCGAACACATTCTTTTCGATATGCATGACATCAAGATTATGCCTAATAAGATTATCTTTCCAATAAGGCAAGTCCCAGAAGATACTCCGTTTGGTCCAGTTATGGCTTTGTCCGAACCCCTCGACACGATTGTTCGATGGATCTTCCATTGCGGTGGGCAATTCCTTTACATCTTCCCAAATATCGTATCCCGACAATCTGGCAGGAGGTTCAGAAAATTCTTGTTTTCCATATCTGAACGCGTCCTTGTTCTTTCGCCAAGGATGTCTCGTTGGCAGAAATTGACGGTGACAGTCAAAGAAAGAAGTTTTTCCTCCATGTCTAAGGCGGAACGCCTTACTATTTTCCATACATATCGGACAAGACATGTTGCCGTGCGTACTCTATCCCGACAGCATACCGTATGCTGGAAAATCATTGATTGTCCACATGAGTGAAGCTCTCATCTGAAAGTTTTGTTTTCTGGAAATATCATAGGTCGCGACGTCGATCTCCCACAACTGTTTCAGCTCATCCACCAACGGCTGTAAATATATATCGATGTTCTTTGTCGGATTTTTGGGACCGGGTATGATAGCTGTCAAGAACATATAATGAGTCTTCATACACATCCATGGTGGCAGATTGTAAGGGGTAAGAATGACCGGCCAGCATGAGTATTGAGATCCCGACTGTCCGAAAGGGGCGAAGCCATCAGAACATAGCGCCAGGCGTACATTTCTAGGCTCTGCAGCAAAATCTGGATGACACAAATCAAAATATTTCCACGCCTCCCCATCCGAAGGATGTGACAATTCTCCTTCGTCCTTTATGCGATCTTCACTGTGCCACGTCATGTGTTCTGCTGTATTCAGAGACATATACATCCTCTGTAAGCGCTTCGTGATCGACAAGTAATGCATATACTTGTAAGGACGTCGTTTTCTAGTTGACTTTCCTTTTCTCTGTACTGTCTTGTAACGATCCGCATTACAGAACCAACAACTTTCTAATACGCAATTCTCTTTGTAATACAACATGCATCCGTTGCGACAGCAATCTATCTTCTCGTACCCCAGTCCCAGTTGTCGGACCATCATCTTTGACTTGTAGAAGTTTCTTGGGAGCTCTTTTGATTCCTTCGGTAACACCTCATTAGTTAATTGTGTGATCCGATCATAGCAAGCTTGTGGCAAGTTAAAATCAGACTTTATGTTCAACAACCGCATCGTCACTGACAGTGCGGAATGAGTCTCATAACCAGGATATAGAGGAGTATCTGCGTCCTTAAACATATCATAGAACTCCTTTGCCTCGGGATTAGGATCCTCCGGATCAAAATTAGGCCCTGCCGCAGCATACACCATATCTCGTGCAAGGTTCTGCATGTCTCCATAATCCACAGAGCATCCGTCGTCTTCGAGGACATCCGTTGCAGCATTATCATCAAAAGCATAAGTACCAGCTTCTGCAGCCTGTCTTTCTGAATATAATTCACCTTGCGATGACCACAGGCCGTAATCACGTACGAAACCCTTACGGGTCAAATGATCTCTCACAGTCATCACTTCTTCGAAACGTCTATTGTGACAATTAACACATGGACACTTGATTTTGTTATCGTCCATGTACTGAGTTTTGCTCATGGCATACTTAAGAAATACTTCCACACCTGCCTGAAAATCGTCACTCACACCAATTCTGCTCTCGTGTTTTCGTTTGTACATCCATGTACGATCAACAAAGTAACGATTCATGCTCGATTTGATGTGAATATCTGTATCGTAAGACAAACTAAACATAAGAATTAATAGCCCGATACAGATACTCATATCGTAAGAAAAACTGAACTTGTGGATAACACGCTAGGCCTACGACGAGGCTACTTAGTATCACAATCTAACATAATTAGTATATAATCATGTAACTGGTGGATCCGCTAGCTAGTAAGCCGGATGTACTTAATATCAGAGAGTATCAGATTAGTATCAGTATATAGGTTAGGTAGACCGTATCAAACGCATATCGGAATAGTAGGCCGAATAGGAGGCCGAGATAGTCGAATGAGAAGAAGGGAAGAAAGGAGGAGCAGATGGTATACTAGACTAGTTCTGGGTCAAATTAGGAGTCCAAGTCAACTCTGTCAAAACTAACCTTAATTAGGCTAAACTTCTACCTTAGCTAATCAAATATATATACTAGACTTCACGACGTGTGTCTGTGTATATATATATATATATATATTATTAATAAATTACTTAAAATTATGCCTATATATATATATATATATATATATAATATTATATATGTCTGAGTGTGTGTGTATCCGTGTGTCTGTGTCCGTGTGTGTCAGTGTGTGTGTGTGTGTGTGTCCGTGTGTGTGTGTGTCTGTGTGTGTGTGTCCGTGTGTGTGTGTGTCTCTGTGTGTGTGTGTCCGTGTGTGTGTGTGTGTGTGTCCGTGTGTGTGTGTGTCTACGGGAGAGGAGGAGGAGGACTCCTGCGCGGGGACTCCAGAGTCCCTCCTACGCCCCCCCTGCCCCGACCCCCCCCAACCCCTGCCCGACCCCCCCAACCCCTGCCCGACCCCCTCTCCCACCCCACTGCCCCCCCTGCCCCGACCCCCCCAACCCCTGCCCGACCCCCCCCAACCCCTGCCCGACCCCCTCTCCCACCCCCCGCCCCCCCTGCCCCGACCCCCCCCCCAACCCCTGCCCGACCCTCCCCCAACCCCTGCCCGACCCCCTCTCCCACCCCCCTGCCCCCCCTGCCCCGACCCCCCCCAACCCCTGCCCGACCCTCCCCCAACCCCTGCCCGACCCCCTCTCCCACCCCCCTGCCCAGACCACCCCCCCACCCCTGCCCGACCCCCTCCCCGACCCCCCCTGCCCCCTCTCCCACCCCACCTTTGCCCCGACCACCCCACCCCCTACCCGAACCCCCCCTGCCCAGACCACCCCCCACCCCTGCCCGACCCCCTCCCCGACCCCCCTGCCCCCGACCACCCCACTCCACCCTTGCCCCGACCACCCCACCCCGTACCCGAAACCCCCTGCCCCACACCCTCTCCGACCACTACGACAGCCCCCCAACCCCCCAAATCGTAAAAGAGAGAGAGAGAGAGAGAGAGAGAGAGAGAGAGAGAGAGAGGGAGATAGAGAGAGAGAGAGGGGGGGGAGAGAGAGCATACCTTAGAGAGAGAGAGGGAGATCGCCGGTCGGAGAGAGCGAGATCGTCGGAGAGAGGGAGAGGGAAGAGAGAGAGTGTTTTGGGGGGAATGAAAATTTCCCCCCCGTCGGTTCAATTTAAGTTAGGGTACAGAAATTAGCGACGGCTTAGCGACGGATTATTCCGTCGCTAAGTAGTCAGTAAATCTCGCGCCAGAGTAGCGACGGATTATTCCGTCGCTAAGTCGTCAGTCAAATCTCGCGCCAATATTTTAGGCTTTTCCCGCCAAAATATGCGACGTTCTAGCGACGGATATAAAACCGTCGCTACATGGCCGACGACCTGTCGACGGCGTAGCGACGGATATGGACATAAAAAAATAAAAAAAATTGTCCACTGCTTTCCGTCGGTATTTCGTCACAAATCCGTCGGTGATCCGACGGTAATAGCGACGGAAATTTTCCGTTGCTAAATGGCCGTCGCTAAAATGCTGTAATTTGGTAGTGTAAATCAAGTGGGGTGCGACTCAAAATATTTCTTTTTTTGTGTGTCAAGTGTCAAAAACTCATGGGCCGGGCTCACCATTCACCATAGCCAGGTGGTGAGTCCGGACCATCTAATAATTTCTCCAATGCTGGAATTTTTTTTTTTAGATCATTTCTTTTCAAATAATGGTCAAACGCAAAAACTACTTCTCAATAAAGCTTGCAACCATAAAGAAAACAATTTTATTATTAAGTAATTAAATTAGTTGAGTTGGTGTACCATCTAGTCGTATCTCTCTTAAATTAATCAACCAAACAATAATTGTGGAAAGATGCCCAGCAAGATCCTCCCCAGTCAGTCCCCACCCATTATTAAACCAAACCAAAAGTAGTGCACTATATGCTTAGTTAATCATTTCACACACACACACACACACACACACACACACACACACACATATATATATATATAGTTTGCGTTCCATTCTTTTATTGACAAACTTGTGCTGCTTAAAAAACAAGCTAGAGCTGAAAAATGGCTTCTAGAAACTTCTTTTATTATTTATTTATTAAAATCTTATATTTGTATTACTGCAAATATTCAAATTCAAGATCATTAACCACTAGTGTTACTTCTATCACTGTCATGATGTCTTAGTTAGTATTTTGTCACTATCAAGTTATTTTATGGTAGTAACCGCTATTACGAACCGTCTTAAACTTAATTAGAACTGACACTCCAACCAATTAAATTTCTTGACTCATGAATGTGTTGAAAAACAAAATATATATATTTTCTGTAAAATCAACTATCAAGTTATAGATTTTAAAGCTATCCACAGAAAATGGTTCAAAACATTATGTTATGTTCGAAAAAGAAGAAGAAAGTATTGTCGAATATTAAACCAGAAGATTTTGGTAGATCAACAAGGAAAGACGTGACCAGATTTCATACTTTAACATTTAACTCTAAACAATTCTTTTTTCTTTCATTTTGAACACCTGGTGTGCTAATTTGAATTATTTTGAATGTCTAATTTATGAATCTGATTCCTTTTCCGTGGATGTCATGGTGTGCCAGTCTGAATTTTTTTGTGCGCGCGCGCGCGCTAATCTACTCCAATTTTCTATTAGCTTTTGAGAATATCTGCTGTGCCAATTCGATTTTCTTTTTGAATCTACTGTCAATCAATTTAATATTTTTAATGTTATATATTGAGTTATTTAGTTTTAAGGTCTCATATAATATTAGAAATTTGTGTTTTGGTCTCCATATTGTCCAAGAGAGGGTTTGGTTCTCGTCCTAACAGCAAACTTAGAACTACCGTCCAAAATGGAGAGACAACCGTAATTTTGAATATTATACGGAATAATGTTATTCGTACCTCTAAAGTGTACCTCCAAACTATCTCTCCTTACGTGGCAGTTGCCATGATGTAACAACTGACATGACAAAATTTAACATTAAAATTAATATTAACAATAACATTTAAACCAAATTAATATTAACATTAAAATTTATTAATTTTGGTTAAAATTTATCATGTCAGCTGCCAACGCAAATTTTGAAACAAAATTCTCTTTCGGATAATATGAGATATAAACGCAAATTTTGAATATAGTATGATACTCAAAAATTAAACAACCCTTATATGTTTGATCAGATTATCTAATAGGAGTTTTATTATGGCATAAAATGCATTATTTTGATACAATAAAAGGTTAATGTGATAGGGCTGCAAATGAGCCAAGCCGTTCGTGAGCTGCTCGAAGCTCGGCTCGATAAAAGCTCGTTTGAGCTTGGCTCGTTTAGTAAACAAGCTGAGCTCAAGCTTCATTTTCAAGCTCATTAAATAAACGAGCCAAGCTCAAGCTTAGAAGTACTCGGCTAGTTTGAGCTTGCGAGCTAGCTTGTTTATGAGCTTGTGAGCTAGCTCCTTTAGAAGCTCGTTTGTTCTTTGTTGAATTCTAATTTTATATATGTTTGCATAACAATATGGTTGTGTGCATTATATATTTATATATCCTTAATAATTGATCTTTAGGAACTTTTTTAATTAATTTTTTATAAATAAATAGTTAACATTATATGTACTTGAATTCAAACCTAACTAGCTTGAAATCGAGCTCGTTAAGTTTGAAATCAAGCTTAATGAGCTTGAAATAAAGTTGAGCAAGCTTGAAATCTAACTTAATGAGCTTGATTTTGAGCTTATCAAGCCAAGCTCGAACTCAAACAAAACCAAACTCAAGCTTAATATGAACAAGTTCGAGCCGAGCTCAAGCTCTAAAATAAAATTTTTACTAAGCTCGAGCTCAGGCGCGAGTAGGGGTGAGCAAAAATCGGTTTTGGGCCGAAAACCGACCCGAACCGACCCGAAATAACATTTCGGGTCGGCTTTAAACAAAACGGGTCGGATCTCGGTTTTAAACACACATATAATCGGTTTTTTGGTTCGGATCGCGGTTTTGGAATTCGATTTCCGACCCGACCCGAAAATCGAATTAATGTACACAGTTACATTTTTACCCCTTCATTTTGCATATATACAATGAAAATAAAAAACCTAACCCTAAACTTTGTCTCCTCCTCTCCAAATGAAAATTGTTGTCCTGGAACTCTACTCTCCTCTCCTCTCTTCAGCGCCTCCTCCCACCATTCTTTAGCCGAAGCTATTTTTTCCCTCGTTTTCTTACGAATTTGTGAATAATATGCAATTTATTCATGTTTTCTCTCGATACTTTGGATTTTACGGTTGTGCATGTTTCGATTTTTGATGTTGACGGATAGATCTATTGAGAAATATATGTGTAACTTGTAAATGCAGCCATGGACTTTGTATTAGTCTGTTGGTATCCATTTGATTTGTAAATGCAATCGGCTTTTTAGTAGAATAAGATTGTAGATCTTGTAAAAAAAAGAAATTACTGGACAAAATATGGTGTAAAAATATTATGCCAACAATTTTTAGTGGAATAAGATTGAAATCCTTGTAATTTTTTCTTGAATATTTTTATACAAAAATGTTTACAGCTATTCTGGGCAAAAAAATTGGTTTTAGAATCTTCGATCCATTTGGGCTCAATAAACCGAACCGACCTATAACCGAACATTTCTAATTCGGACCGGTTCGGTTTTTAAAATTACGGTTCGATTTTCGGTTTCTCAAAATTTGGTTTACGGTTCAGTCGGTTTTAAAAAAAACGGTTCAGTTTCAACTGAACCGAACTGTTGCTCATCCCTAGGCTCGAGCTCGATTAATTCAAGTCAAGCCAAGCCAAGCCAAGCTTAAGCTTACAAAAGCTTGGCTCGTTTGCAGCCCTATGTGATACTACTTTTGTTAGATAAAATAAAATAAAATGAATAAAGGTATGACACATGTCACGTCCACTCCACATGCAGAAAAAGTGAAGAGTAAATTAGCATGCATTTGTGATTCATTCACCTACCTGCCTGAGCTAAACGCCGGGGAACCGCGTCATGAACCTCCTCGCGGACCTCGCCACCTCCTCAGGAACCGGTGCTCCGCCGGTGGACACCGCCTCCAGAGCCCCTAGGTCGTACTTGTCCGCCTCCTCCGACCTCGCCATCGCCACCACGACCGGCGGCGCGGCCAGCAGGGTCGTGGCCCTGTGCTCCGCGGCCGCGTGCAGCATCTTCGCGAACCCCGGGCTCTCCATCACCACCGTCGTCCGCCCGAGCGCGATCCTCCGCACACCGCCGCGAGGCCGAGGGAGTGGAACATCGGCGCCGCGAGAGCGTGACCTCCGCGGCCGGCGGCCTCTGCGGCGCATGCTGGTTGAAGGCGGCCGCCATGGCGATGAAGGCACGGTGGGGCACCGCCGCGACCTTGATGCGGCCGGTCGTGCCCGAGGAGAACTGGATCGCCGCCGCGTCTGACTGCAGGACACCGCTCTCGCCGCCGGCAGTCGTCGACAAAGACGCCGGCGGCGGCGATTCGTGATCGGAGGCGAGGAGGAGGGAGTGGAAGTGCGGGGAGTCGAGGATGATTTCTGATTTTAGGTGGGGAGGGAGCTTGGGGGCGGCGGAGGAGGCGAAGGCGACGGAGACGGGGGCGACGAGGCGGCACTCGTGGGATATCTCGGCCGGGGTGGAGACGGGGTTGGCAGGGCAGAGGACGACGCCGAGGGAGAGGAGGGAGAGGTACAGGACGGGGAGGTGGACGGTGGAGGGGGAGAGCACGAGGGCGACGTCGCCCTTGGAGAGGGCGAGGCGGTCGGCGAGGGAGGAGGAGAGGGAGCGGACGCGGGGGTTTTCCTGTCTTGGTTTCTTGTTAATAGAAACGGACAGTCACATTTCTTCGTGCCCGTAAGCTTTTCCTGTCTTGGTTTCTTGTTAATGTTCGCCAAATTTGCTTGAGCAACTTTTGTCTTAGGAGGCCGATATTTACCACCACGCTCACCACCTAAAATTATTCGAGCTCGCCTTCCACTATCCCCGCTATCCGATCCTTTAACCAAAACGACATATTATGACATCTTTCTTCCGTATGTGCCCAACTCACCAATGATTCACGATTATAAAATATCTCATCCGTTCAAAATTCTTCTGAGAAATTAACTTGTTCATACATGGGATAGTTAATAATGCTCAGTTCATTGTTCATTTCAGTATCATTTGGAGTGTTTTCCTGTAAAGAAAAAGACCTCTACCTTAATAAGTTGAACAAAAAAATGAAAAAAAACACACTGTTCGATCATAATTAGTTGGGCAAAACTATACTGTTCGACCGTTACAGGTCGAACAGTCCTATATATGTTCGACTTACTACGATCGAACATGCTAGTTATGATCGAACACTGACAGTCGAACGTAACTTGAAACGTTCGGCCAACACAAGTCGAATAGACAGTGGTCTATTGGACCTGTGTTGATCGTGCTTATCCCGAATTTTTTTTTTCTTTTTTGAGTTGAACGATTCTCATACAGTGCTTCAAAACGAGAAAGAAGATGGAGAAAGAACATACATCGTGTCTTTCGGATGGACTTCCTTCCTCCATGATGACTTCTTCACAATTTCAACATAGGGTTTTTGGGTTGGGTTAGAGAAGAAGGTGAAAATAAAAGAAGGAAGAAAGAGGAGGATGGTGGGGTATGATAGGAAGGTCATATGGGTATATGGGTCTATGGGGAGGCTGGTGGGGTGTGCTAGGAAGGTCTTGTGGGTATATGTGACTTTTAATATTAATCTAATTTTCAACTTAAGTTATATTGGGGTTTGTTTAGAAAGTCATAGGGTACGTATAGCCGCGCCCTTCTTCGGATCTTGTTTATCTATGTTTTTCCCCCTTAAATTTCTTCGGATATTGAATTTTATCTAAATATTCGACAACCGACCGAGCTCCACCGCCGTGTCCAGCCAACTTCGGCGAGATGCTGCCAATCTTCCCTATCTCTCTCCGACTACAGGACCACAATCTATTCTCCGATCCCGTCCCCAACGGTCCACCACCATCACCGCCACCAGCAAGTTCGGCCATGCCTCTCTATCCATCACCGCCACTGCCCGACTTCACTATACCGTGCAACACCCCAACTGATCCTCCCATTACCGTTACCACCACTCTCACCACCAGATTTGGCCTGATCTGTGCCAGATCCGGCCATCGCTCCCCATCCCTTTCTCCGTCCACTCAACTCCAGCCATCACCCTCATCCATCACCGACTCACCACACCTTGCCGATACTTCGATCAAAACCAAACCAACACCACAATCCAAATATCACCCACTCACCTAAGATCACCATCGACCGTCGTATCCGGACCTTCGTGTCCAGGTCTGTGTGCCATCACAGTCGAGCTTCACCGATCGATTCTCGGCTGGAACTGAAGCCGTTGCATCGATCACCGTCGAGTGATGCCCTAGCTGCCTTGGCTCGGTTTCTCCGTTGGAACCCTAGATCTGACGACCAGACCATTCGACCTTTAGGGCTTCCGATCCGGGACCACGCACCTGTAGAAGCATAAAAAAGTGTAGGGTGACACAAGGCGCAGGTAGGTACACTTGCTACCCACCCAACTTTACAAAGGCACAGATGACGAACGATGCAGGTTGGTGCTCTCGCTGCCAACCCAGCTGCACAGAAGCGCGGCGGTCAAGCACGCCAACAGAAAAGATAAACTCACAAAAAATAGATAAAAAGTTCAAGGAAAGTTCTTGTTTATTAAATCATGGCTACAAGTGTCTATTACAGATTCGCCACGATTACATAAAAGAAGAATTCCTAATTACAAGGATCTGTTACAAAGTACTTGTGATTACATACACTGAACTAAAAACTCCTACAGATCCACGCTGGGGTTCATCTTCACAGCGTAACCGTCATGAGAGGAGAGACTGTGGATAGAAGATGTGAATACAGTCGCCATCAAAGTCTGCCACCACAACATCCCCCTCTCAGACGCACAGCTCTTCCTGAAGCAGCTATTGGCCCGAGCGAGAATTTAGTCCATAGCACGACATGAGGCCCTTTTCAAAAGCGCATCAGCTTTTGGGGCTCTTCGAGCATAATGGAAGCGTGCAGCCGCTAATGAGCAGGGCCGAGCACAACCTGCGACGCTTCATGTTGGCAACCAGACCAAACTCGATTGTCAGGGCCTCCAAGACCTCCAAGACCTCCAAGATGTCGCTCAGGTTCGAACACCCCATGAGAAGCATTCCAGCACATCCCGAAGCTCATCAGCAGTTCTTCTACGAAGGCACAACTCTTTTGAACGAAGGGATCCTCAACAAAAATCTTACTTAGGCAAGACCAACGGCCACTGGAAGCTAAATCTGGATCTAGCATGGTGTTGAAGGACAAAAGGAGGAAGATGTGACTCTTCGGAAGAAACTCCCCCTTTATATAGGGCGGGAGTGGTCCAAGACATAGGCCACGGGGCCGTCGGTCAAAATTCCTACGTTAATGGGATGAACCTAAGACTCAGCACGATGAACCTCATTAATGGGTTCATTCGACTAAGTCTTAGACCATTAAAAGACCCCTTGAAATTTTCCAAGTAACGGTGGCAATCAAGAGGGTGTTGTTCCTTAAAGAGCTGTCATTAATTGCTCTTAAAGAAGACTCCTAAGACAGCTTCTTCAAACCAGAAGCGCAGCTACGATCCTGCGCCAGCAGGAGGCCCAGACTGGTGATGACTTCATATCATCCCAGGTTCAACGATGCAGACCTCTGCTTCGACCCAGAAGCTCAACCCCCTTCATCAAAGACTTGGGAGACACTAGTGCATGTAGACCTTTAAAAATGACAGTCACGCTGAGTTGATCAGGACAGAGTCAAAAGTCACGCTCAGTTGATCAGAATAATATTTACAAATCACGCTGAGGAGACAGCTCATCATTTGTCAGAGAGTAATTATGACTGACAGCACAACAGTCGAAGAATGTCTCTTCGTATGCCACGTATGCACAGAATTCGAGAGATCACAGCCGTCTATTACGTGATTTTCGAAATCTTCTTCAGCAAGACTCAACCTTCGTCAAGTTGGCATACCAAAAGAGCTTCTTGTCATTTAATGCGACTGACAAAAGCAATCACTGTCAGAGATTTTGTGTCAGTCGAGGCTCGCTGAATCAAGACAGCTGGCAGTCCTATCTCAAGTCTGCGTGTATTTTGAGCTTTCCCTCAAATCTGCGTGGATTTTGAAGTTTTCTTCCTCAAGTCTGCGTGGATTCTGAAGTTTTCTTCACCAAGTCTGCGTGGATTCTGAAGCTTCCTGCCCCAAGTTTGCATGGATTTTGAAGTTTTCTACCCCGAGTCTGCGTGGATTTCGTCTTCAACAAGTATGCGTAGATTTCATCTAATTGGAGTACGTGGCAGCCATGCCACTGATCTCTCGCCTGCATGTCCTGTAACTTGCACACGACTCATGCATGATTGTCATGTGTCCAACAGTTACAGGCCACGTCCAGTAACTGCTCACAACCTTGCGTATGTTAAATCCTGCGTAATTTTCAACTAAGCACAGGCTGTGAAGACAGTTATCTTTTCAGTTATTATTTTTGACTCTATAAATAGAGTTCTTTTTCTCATTCATTGTACAGATACATAGTTATCTACTGTCAAAATTTTGAGAGCTTTTCTTCTTCGCATAGTCCAAGGGATAAAGTGATCGTCTTCTAGATCAGATTCCTACAGTTGTAATTTTCCCAGATACACAATAAATAAAGGAATTTATTTATGGAAAACAAATTGGCGACTCTGCTGGAGAAAACCATCTCCTCTTCTGAGATGGCAACAACTCAATGCGACACTTCGTCAATCGGCTCGACGAAGAAGGTGATGACGATCCAATTCGATCAACTCGCCTATGAAGAAATGCAGCGGGCTAAGAGTGGTAAGCCCACTACAGCCTCCATCATCACTGCCAAGTCGAAGGGACACTCTGTCTATGTCCCTAAGATTCAGTTGGCAGCCAATGGTGAAGTCTCTGCCACAGTGTCTACTCCTAACACTGGCAAGAACTCTACTGCAAGCACGCACACTCTTGTGCGCTCGAAGATGACAGCAATCAAAGATCACGCTAACAGTACTGACTCCTTAGCCAAATCTGTTCCAGTGTGTGTCTCCAAAATTAAAAGTCACGCTGACAGTACTGGCTCCTTAGCCAAATCTGTTCCAGCGTACAATTTCAATCCCAAAAGTCACGCTGACAGCACTGGTTCCTTAGCCAAGTCTGTTCCAGTGTGTAATTCTAAAATCAACAATCATGCTAACAATACTGGCTCCTTAGCCAAATCTGTTCCAGCGTGTATTTCCAAAGTCAAAAGTCACGCCAACAGCACTGGTTCTTTAACCAAGCCTATTTTAGCGTGTATTTCATCTAAGAAGAATAGCTCTTTAGCTATCTCTTCTTCTTTGCCAAGTTCTACTAGAACTGGGAGTGGTCTTCCACACAAAGTCCCTTCGAAAAGGAATAACTCTTTAGTTGTTTCTTCTGCTCCTGTAGTTTTTACTTCAGGAACAGCTTTGACTGACAATTTTGTTAGTCAAAGAAAAGGAGATGGTCTTTTGACTATTCTTCCTTCTGGACATTCTATGTCTCAAAACTTGAATGAGTCTAAGAAGAAACATTCCTTAATGTCTTCTTCTATGACTTCTTCGAATTGGGCAAAGAATTTGTCTAGAAAAGGTCTGTTACCAACTCCTAATCAAGGGGGTGGTTCAACTTTTCCTTCTCTGCAAATATCCAGATCAATGGAAGGAAAACTCCATGTTTCCAAAACTAATGTGTTACCTCCAACTGATCTAAAAACAAAAATTAACACTTCTGATGTTAAGAAACCATACCAGTTGGAAACAAGGATAAGAGATCCAGATGCAGAGTATGCAAGAAACTATGTGGCTCATATTAATCATTCGCTATTTATGGAAAACAGTGCATCCAACACAAGTCCGACTGCCGCTCCAAAAGTACAGTAACCTCGTTAGCCTGAAGAACATCCTACTCGTCGTCCTAAAGCACAGTGACTTTACTACTCGAAACACAGCCTACTCGTCGCTGAAACGCACAGAGGTTCCGTCGTCTTCGAAACATAGTCCATTTGTTGTCTGAAAGCGCAGAGGTTCCGTTGTCTCCAGGAGAACAGTCTACTCGTCGCACCAGAAGTGCAGCAGCACTAAGACCTCGCTATAGGCGCAGGTTGCATGGTCCTACCCAATTGATTTGTTTAAACTGCCACTCTCAAAGATTGGATAGAGGTTGATCATATTGATAAGTGCAAATATCTTATCAATTTGTTTAAAACTCAGATAAGGATAAAGTTTGCTCTTTTGATAAAGGTCATATCAAGATGGTTTGTTTAAACCGATCGCCTTCTGAAGATCAAAAAGAATCCTACTCTGAGATGAAATCCAAGTTCTACTCAGCTTCATATCTCAAATCCGAGTGCACATCATATATGTGCCTCCTTTCTCCTATAAATAGAAGGAGTTGTCCCTTCAACGAAAGATAAGGAGGAGGACACACCAAAAGAAAAGAAGCAGAAGGCAAAAGGTAGGGCTTCGAAGTCTTCAACTCCGGCATCCTCTTGATCGGTAACCTAGAGTTCCATCAAAGGTACCAAAAAGCCAAAGCAAGTCCAACTCGTCGTCAGATCGTCAACGGAGTTAAGGAGCCGTTGCAGTGCTCGATCTCCATCGTCACGCTTTCCTAGAATTCTTGTACTTAGATTTTCTTGTACAGGAATCGATTGTACCTATTTCAAGTTCAATAAACAAAAAGTTCGTATAACCTTTTGTGATGTCAAACAAAATGGCAACTTTGCTGGAGACTACCTTCTCCTCCAACGAGAAGGTGGTGATGCAATCTGACGATAACTTGCTGGGATCTTTCCAGAAGATGCTGGTCGTATGCTTCGACCAACAAGCTTTTGAAGATCTCCTTTTTGAAGAGAAGTCAAGTCCTTCAAAGTGGTTCATAAAACAGAAAAAGACTCGATATGTCTGAGTGTCCAAGGTGGCTGCGATTAGCAGTACGACATAGGGGACTGCGATCCAGAACCCTCTAAACGCCGAAGCCTCGGAGAAGATTTCGGCTACTACGGCTATGCCATCTCACTATATTCCCACATTGGAAAAATACGATGAGGAGGATAGTATCCCTATGGCAGGCCAGACGAGAGGATAACGCCGAAGGAAGCGTGCGGCAGTTCAACCCTTCATAAAGGAAGCATTGTCGACGAGAAGATCTGTCTTCGACAGAGTTTCCTTCCCATAAAGCGAGCCCTCATTGGATTCTGAATACTGTGCACCCGCTCGGGGTAGTAGGAAGAAATATAGGACAGTACGTGCCTCGTGCAACAAACATACTATGCCAATAGCCGACCAAAGGCCTGCGTTGACAGTCACACGCACAGCCAATGGGAAGTTATACAAAACTGGTCCCCGTGCTTCGATGCCTCGACCAGCTAAACCCTTCTGTCGCTTGAGCACTTCTGTATGTGATGCAAGCCAGGGGGTACATCCTATGGAGAAGGTCTCATGCAAGCAGTGTTCCTGTAAGCATGATAGGAGTCTGCCTCGCCAGACCATCTCTGATCGTACCCACGTGCAGCTTTCCTGCGCGTACGATGGAGGCACATAGGTGGAGGACTTGACGCTTTCACACAAGCATAAGGTGGAAGAGGAATCTATGGCACATGGTATGCCTAAATCAAGGCATCCTTGTACCCAGATCACCATCAACTATTGCCATCAACAAGCATCTACCATACCGCCGAGGAGGCGTTCCGTCTTCTAAAGACTACAGCCGGTGTCAACCGAACGTCAGAGGTTCGGCAGGGGGTCGGCAAGTGCAGACGAAGATGAAATCCATGTCGCTACGTGCAACGCGGTACAGGATTCTCAATCTCTCAAAAAGCCGTCCAGGAATCCTCCCATCTCGACCACTAAGCCCAAGAAGCGGCCCGAGAGTAGCAAGGTGAAGATGCCCAACACAGGTGTGTTCCAAGGCACGCATTCCAAATCTCCATTGGATACCACGTCAGACGCCGGGGGTAGCCAACCCCCCACCAACCATGATAATAACATATTCCAGTTTGATGAGGAACCATATGATACATATGCCTCCACAGGCGCAGCTAGCCACCAGACTGGGGGGTGGCAACCGCAATGAGTCTGAGGAAGACCGTAACTTCCCAATTCATCCTCAAGACGATAAGGTACAGGCATCTGAGCCAGAGAATGAAGGGTCTACTATCCCTTCCACCCATCCATACACAAGGTCTGTATTTACGTCCGATGGCGACGAGGCAGACAATAGTGAAGCGCCTAATCAGCTGAAACGTATTGAAGCTCTTGAGACGAGCCTAGATACGTTAAATGCTACAATGAAATCCTTGTCTTCTATCATTCTGGAGATCAAAAGAAGTTTGGTCCCCACTGCCTCCACACCTGCGCTTGACCCGGCAGCTAACGATGGATCTATTAAGCTGCCCAGCATCAACTAAGCAGCATCATCGTCGTCTACTCCTTCGACCATAGGACCTGCAATGTCAACGGAGATACAGCAGGCCATCAAGAAAATGTGTGCTCGCTATGATGCCAAAGAGAAGCAAGCAGCACTCCGAAAGATGGGGATTCGGCAGCCATATCCTGCCGAGTAGGACAACGTAGTCTACCATCCCAAATACAATCCACAGACGCTCGCGCCCATCGATGGAAAGGAGTCTCCACGACGATACTTGAGGTACTTCATCTCAATAACAGGGCACCTACCAAAGAATGACGCCCTCCTCACCAACATATTCATAGGAGCCCTGCAGGGGATAGCCTATGAGTGGTTCTGCAGTCTTTCGGACGACTGCATTTCATCGTTTGAGGACTTGAAGACTCTCTTTATCGATCGATTCTATGAAAAAGGGATGGACATGACGATGTCAAATCTCATGGAGGTCATCCAAAGAGAGAGAAATAGACTGTCTGTGCATATATCGAGCGCTTCTGTCAGACAGCTTTGAGGCTACCGCTTGGCATGCCCGAGCCTATGCTTATGGACTCCTGCCGCAAGAACATGCCATCTGCAATCAAATTATGGCACAGTGCTTATTGCACAGAGTGTATGCCTTTGATTACATATGCATATGTGGCACAAAAGAAAGCCCAAGATACGTACCTCATGGGATTAAAATTTCCTTCTCTCGAAGACAAGGGAGACGCTCGTCTAGCACCAACCCCAAGGACGAAAAAGGCAAACAAGCCATGACTGTCAACATCTCCAAATGTTTAGTAACCATGAACCCCAAGTCTGCAGAAGCGAAGAAGTCGAGAGAGACCTACTCCTAAAGAAACAGGTCAAGGTACTAACAATAAAAACAATGCTCGCAAAGGAAAAGAAACTCTTGAAGTTAATCTTCAGAGCAAAGATGCATCAACTGTTCAAACTCCTATAACTCAACAACCAAGAACACCTCGCCCTAAAGAAGAATACTCTTTCGATGACGACGATGTCCTTGGTATCTTTGAATGTCTGCTGAAAGGTAATAAGATACAATTACCTGAGATCAAGAAACCTGATGAAGCTGGTAAGACAGATCATCCCAAATACTGCCCATATCACAGAATGCTGGGTCATACAATTCGTACATGTTATGTACTGAAAGGAAAGATCCAAGAAATGATTAAATCTGGAGCTATCTCTCTTACTCCAAAAGAGAAGACCGTCACCTCCAACGTCGTCTCTATGCAATTCGGAGATTTCCCTTCTCAACTCCTTGAAAGTGGGATCGTTCCTATTCCCAAGGCAACTCTTGACATAGTGAATCTTCCTCCTCCACAGTCTGAAGGATTAGTGCCAATCACTTTGGAAACAGGAGAAATCATGTGAATCCATCCTGATCTAGTGGCAGATTTTGAATCGCCTTTTCCTCAAAAGACTACTTCTCGAAAGTCCAAGAAGGCTGGAAAGATTAAGTCATATCATATGACGTCTCTTGGGTCTACCTCTGACACAGAGCCAAAAGAGAAAGAAGAAGCACTTGTTAGTACCACTAGAACGGGGAAACCTTATCTAAAGGATTATTCCAAGAATCCTGAGGATACTCCTGATATCCCTCCAGCTGATAAAGATGCTCCTAATGTTCCTCCTGAAGAAGAATCATACATTGCACCTGTTCCTTCAACTACACCAGTCGAACCTGCTCCTTCCAAGCCTACAGCTCTTAAGAAAGGCAAACAACAGGCTCGGTTTGATAAGCCAATCAAGAAGTCCTCTCCTCTTGGACTTCAGAAGCCTTATAACTTCGACATTTTAGCTCAACTTGCTAATACTCCAGCTAGAATGTCCCTCATTGAACTTCTACGCCTTTCCAAAGAGACTCGGGAGACGTTAAGTGAAGCACTTCTACAGGCTGACTCTTGTCTTGCACAATTGAAGAAGCCAGATGCGGAACCTGCCACTTGCTTACATTGCAACAGTGTATTGGAGATTATCCCAAATATGACCTTTACACCAGATGAAATGCTACTGGAGGATAATCGACATGATCGGCCTCTCTACTACACCGGTTATATCGATACGATGAAGATAGATCGTATCCTTATTGATCCAGGGTCTGCTATAAGCATCATGCCAAAGAGTTTATTGGATGAACTAAAAATCCCTCTTCACAAACTCTCCAAGACGGTTACTACTATCCTGGGATTCAATCAAAGCCAAAGCGAGCCTTTGGGAAAGATTCATCTGAAGCTTCAAATAGGTGATTTCAGATCCAAAGTCACTTTCTATGTGATCGAGATCGTGGGATCCTACAATCTTCTTCTTGGGAGGCCCTTTCTTTATGAAAATAATGTGGTGCCTTCTACTCTTCATCAGTGTTTTAAATACATTAATAGCAATGGAAGAGTACAAAAAGAAGTTGCTGACATAAATCCCTTCCATGGGGTTGAAGCTTATTTCAATGATTCCCGAATGTACAAAGAAGAGTATACAAAGGTCATACAAGCTATAGAGAAAGAGGATGCACAAAGTGAGACCTTAATAATTTCTGTTAAAGGTCGAACTACTCAGCAACAATCTCCCAAACCCTCTGGAGAAGGTTCTTTCATCATTCCGGTGAGTGGACGGATTTCTCCGTTACCTCAGTCGTTTGCTCAAGACATAATGATTATTCCTGTCAATGGGCGTACTACAATTCCTGCATCTCCACATGTGAAACAGGATACTCTGCTAATTCCAGTTGGAGGGCGGATTATTCTTCCATCTCAAGCTTCAAGGGAGCTCACCTCTTCTGAGCCATTTGTTATCGATCTTAATCGAAACAACGCTTCTTCTCATTCTTCTTCTCCCCCTTTAGTCATTGACTTGGCTAAAATCTCTAAGGCTCAGCCTTCTTCCAATGTAAATATTGCTGCTTTTACATTTAATAAAAAGTCTCCATCTTTGCAGTACGTTGATGTGTGCAATTATGTTCATAGTTATTTACATTTGTTAGATGACTTGAACACAATAACCATAGGGGTTGTACAGACTGTTCATACAGATGTATCCCTAGAACCTGTACAATCTTTATACTTTCTAGTTCCCAGCAGAAAGCCAAGAGACATTCTAATATTCTTCTATAAAGGGCCCCAAAGTCCTTCTGATTTAGAAGATGATGACAAAAATAATGATACTGGAAGATTACAACTACGTCGTTATAGTCAGCAATCTAAAGACATCATCAAAAATATGGGCTATGACTTCAGGACTGGCCTCAATAGTAGAAAAGGAAGAAAAATGCCTGTTCGTATTCCTCCTCTGAAATATGGAAGGACGAAATGCGGATTGGGCTATATAGCTCCTACTCATTTTATCAATATTATCCATGAAGATCCCGAGTCTGACGAAGGTAAGAGATCTGATTCTTCTAGTACCACTTTTTGGGATTCCGATACGAGTATCGGTGACTTCTACTGCAACATTCTGTCTTCCAACATGGTTTCCATTGACCATTCTGAAGAAAGTGATAAAGACGAAGAAGAGTTTGAAATCTCACCTGAATCAGAACAATGGGCCCAAAGATTAGATAATCAATGGGAGTTCCGTTTCGAGCAAAAAGAACCTCCGACTGAAGACAAACTTGTTCAAATAGATGTTGGTGAAGAGGGATCTCCCAAACCAATATTCATCAGTGAAAGTCTTTCTGAAACTGATAAGCAAGACATGATCAAACTCATTCGTGACTACATCGATGTCTTCGCTTGGAGTTATGAAGATATGCGAGGACTTGATCCACAAATTGCAACTCACAAGCTCAATATCTTGCCGAATGCTAAACCGGTCAAACAACAACAGCGACGATTTCGTCCAGACATTATGAATGCAATTGAAGCTGAAGTCAATAAACTCATAACCTCTGGGTTTATTAGAGAGGAACAACATCCCGATTGGGTGGCTAACATAGTTCCTGTCCTTAAAAAGACTGGCAAGATCAGAGTATGCATAGACTTCCGCGATCTCAATGCGGCATGCCCTAAAGATGAATTCCCTCTACCAATCACTGATGTCATGATTGATAATACCTGTGGATTTGAACGGATGTCATTCATGGACGGGTATTCTGGGTACAATCAGATTAAAATGTTTCCAGACGACGAGAAGCACACTTCTTTCAGAACGCCGATCGGTACATACTGTTATACAGTTATGCCATTCGGTCTCAAGAATGCAGGAGCAACTTATCAACGAGCTATGAGCACTATATTTCGTGAACATTTGCGGAAAATAGTCGAATGCTATGTTGATGATATTGCAGTCAAAAGTCGACAAAAGGAGGATCATATCCAAGATTTGAAGACTATATTTGATCTAATGCGTAAGCATCAATTAAAGATGAACCCTACTAAGTCCTTCTTAGGCGTCTCTAGTGGTAAATTTCTCGGCTTCGTCATTACCTCTAAAGGTATACACGTGGATCCCGAGAAGATCAAAGCCATCCAAGAGATGCGTCCTCCAGGCACCTTAAAAGAGCTACGAGGATTTCAAGGAAGGATCGCTTATATCAGGAGATTCATCTCTAATTTATCAGGACGCTGCAGACCATTCAACAAACTTATGAAGAAAGGTGTTTCTTTTGTCTGGAATGATGAATGTCAGAAAGCATTCGATGATATAAAACAATATCTGATGAGCCCTCCAGTATTGGTACCTCCCGTTTCAGGAATTCCATTTCTCCTATATACTCGAGCAATGAGTCATTCATTGGGTGCATTACTCGCTCAAAAGAATCAAAATGGTCATGAACAAGCCATCTACTATCTCAGTCGTACTATGACCGAAGCTGAACCTCAATATTCACCGGTCGAAAAAGAATGTCTAGCCTTGATGTTCGCTGTTCAAAAGACACGACATTATATCATTGGCCAGACTATTCATGTCATCTCCAAGATCAATCCTATACGGATCATGATGAAGAAACCCAGTGTTTTGAATTCTCGATTAGCTAACTGGAGAATCCTACTTGCTCAGTATGACATGCATTATATTTCTCAGAAGTCAGTTAAAGGACAAACTTTAGCTGATTTTCTGGCTGCTCATTCAATTCCAGAAGATTCAAAACTCTATGACGAAATTCCAGATGAAGTCCTAGATTCAAACCAAATTGCTGAAGAAGATCCTACTTGGCGTCTATTCTTTGATGGAGCTTCAAGGATAGGTCCTAATGGTGATATTGTCACTGGAGTTGGAATCGTTCTTGTATCGCCAGAAGGTCTTCCTATCCAAAGAGCTTATTCTCTCGATCAGCCGTGTTCAAACAATGTAGCTGAGTACAATGCATTACTCATTGGTCTTCAACTCGCTAAACATCTAAATATTCAATATTTGGAGGTGTACGGAGATTCTAAACTCATTGTCAATCAGATAAGGGGTACTTATGAAGTCCGCCATCAAGATCTGGTTCCTTATCATAGATCAGCTATAACTATGGCTTCTTCGTTTGAAGAATTCTTCATTGAACATGTTAGGCGAGCATGTAACACAAAAGCTGATGCTCTAGCTAATCTTGCAGCGGTGTTGGCTATCCCAATTATACGACAACAAATGATTATTGTTCGCAATCGAGAATTATTTCATCTTGAAAATAACCTGACCCTAGGACTTCCAGTTGACATTGAAGAATCAACATCTCATGACGTCAACACAACAAGAGGATTTGGATTTAGTCGTAAATCTTTATCATCTTCATCTGATTCCAGCATGGAATTCATCTTCAGTAATTCGGTCGAGAATCAAAATACGGATACGGATTGGAGACTTCCTTTCTTAGATTTCGTATTGTATGATATTCTTCCGAATGATCCGAGTGAGGCAGCATCTATCAGACGACGATCACTCCGATTCTATTATAATCATACAACAAAGACCTTATATCGTCGAGCCTATGATGGTTTACTTCTTCGATGTGTTGCCGGTGACGAGGCTCAACAAATTATTCGTGAAGCACATGATGGAATTTGTGGAGCACATCAGCCTGGACCAAAACTTCAAGACCGTATTCGAGGTATGGGTTATTATTGGCCCACTATGGTATCAGACGCCATCGAATATGCAAAGAAGTGTAAAGCTTGTCAAATTCATACAGATTTTATTCATCAACCTTCGGAATTTCTACATCCGACGGCAGCATCATGGCCCTTCGAAGCTTGGGGCATGGACATTATTGGTTCGATCAATCCGCCGTCATCAAAAGGTCATCGGTTTATTCTCGCAATAACCGATTACTTCTCCAAATGGGCCGAAGCCATTCCTTTGTCTGAAGTTAAGACGTCCAATGTCATTAGCTTTATTAAGCACCACGTCATCTACAGATTTGGTGTTCCTCGACGCATTATTCATGATAACGGACCACAGTTCGTTAGTCAGAAGTTTACTCGATTCTGTGACGATCATCGGATCAACAATGTGGCTTCTACCACATATAATCCGGCAGCTAACGGATTAGCAGAAGCTTTCAACAAGACCATCATCAAACTCCTAAAGAAGTTTGTCTCTACTAACAAACGTAATTGGAGTGAGAAGCTCGGTGAATGTTTGTGGGCTTATCGCACTACAGTTCGTAATGCTACTAAATGTACACCCTTCTCTCTGGTGTATGGTTGCGAAGCTATTCTTCCATTAGAGATTCAAATTCCTTCTTTAAGGATAGCAATCGCTAATGAACTCACTGCAGAAAATAATGATCGTCTTCGACTTCAAGAATTAGAAGCTCTGGATGAAAAGCGATTATCTGCTCAACAGAATATTGAATTCTATCAAGCTAGAATCTCAAGAGCTTTTAATAAGAAAGTCAGAGTTCGATCGTATCAAAAAGGAGAACTTGTTCTAACAGTCAGACGTCCTATGACTATGACTCATATGAGCAAGGGCAAATTTGACGCAAAGTGGGAAGGACCCTATATTGTGAGCAAAGTTTTCTCAAATGGAGCTTATCAACTCTCAGAATTGGATGGTCGAAAAGTTTTGATGCCTATTAATGGCAAATTCCTTAAGAAGTACTATGTATAAATGTAAATGCTTGTAATCATCTGACAGTTTCATGTTTAGAAATAAAATTTTTATTTTATTTTTATCATGAATGATGATACATGATATTAAAGAAGATCACTATCATCCTTTCTACATTTGGACGTGGGCCACTGCCGTCCTTCTCGAAGACGCGATCAGCAAAAGAACTGAGAACCTCTTTGCTGGAACCCACGAGGAACTTACAAGCAGCCATTCTCATGGCTTCTTCTTCTTCTTCAGTCTTTCCTGGTTCGAGCAGGAAGTCCAGAATATCCCTTGGTGGCTTGGGTACAGACGAACCTTCGCCTGCTACCGCCTTCTTCAATTGAATTGGATCAGCAGGGCGTTCTCCAGTACCTTTCTGAATCCTCATGGCAATTTCAGCTTTCTTGGATGCTTCTTCAGACGACATTTTTTATGTTTGAAAGTAGAAGTGTTCGTTCTTGTCAGATTTCTGCTATATTTATAGGCAGAAGTTCCTCAAATAGTGAAGCGTCACATTCATCCGACGATCCGACGATTCACATATTCATTAATGCTTGACGGTTCATCCGTTCATTTCTCACATTCATCCGACGATTCACACATTCATTAATACTTGACGGTTCATCCGTTCATTTATTACGTTCGTTCGTTCATGATCTTCTATCAATTTATTTGGGGATTCGTTATTTATCATGTTTTCATAACCTCTGAATCAATTCCGAATCTATCTACTCATTTGTCATTTTTGACCTCTACATAGAAATCAATCTATTTTCTTTTGAGTTCATACATATTATCACGTCCATAATACCTCTGATAATATCATATACTCTAAAACAGAAAAGAAGATTTTATTATCTATCATGTCCACAATTCATCCACAAATACAAATTATTGAGCATAGAAGAATTATCATTTCCATTCTCATTTCACCATAAAAAGTCTATTATATTTTCTTAGACTTTCTTACAAATCATAATGGAAATCTATTACAATCTTGGATTTTCATTCTACACCACAACAATAACCTAAAAGAGATCTATCTTCTTCTTTGGATCTTCTCCGTCGGACCTTCTCTGTCAGGTTCATTGTTGGTGGCAGTTCCTGACTGTCTGAGTCCCAGTCACGACCAGATCAGCAGGAATCAAACTCTGGTCTTCTCTCTCAGACGAGAGGAGAACCACAGAGTATGGCAGCCCGAAGTCTTGGTGCTGCCAATACAATTGGTGGATTGGAGGTAACCTCTCAAGGAAGATAGAAATGTATTCCATATTGGGATACAATTCCTAGTTCTGCCTTGAAAGAAACTCTACTATCCAATTTTTTTGGGGTAGAGTTGACTCCACCATCCAACTCTCGTGTATAAAGGCTCTTCCTACCATCTGAGGAAGACCCTTCTATCCTACGAAGAGTTCTGAGTTGTCTAATGTACGCGTCAAAAGCGTATGAGCTCCATGATGTAGGTGTCAGCAGAATATTCTCCACAGCATCCACATCACCAATGCCAGTTCTAAAGAAAGTTTTCAGCCGAATTCCTGCAGAAAGCATCAAGGAAGAGGAGATTAATCAACAGAAATGTCATTTGGCACGCGCTGGCTAGTCAAGCGTGCATTGTTCAGTCAGAAACAAAAAGCCTATTTTCAACAGCAACAAAATAGTACACGTACTATACTGGACTTACCTTCAAGATTGGTGCTAAGAATTGGCAAACTCATGTTTGATACAGTGTGCAAAAATCGAACATTAGAAAGCATTGCTTTCTTGTTTGAGAATGAAATCTCCCAAAAATTTCATTCTCAGAGAAAAAAGAAGAAGAATGAGAGATGAGTATCTTTGAAACTCAGCTATCTATTTAAAGGACAAAGTACAAGCTTATTCTTGGAAAAGATCCGCGTAAATAGCGCTCGTAAACCATGGAATAAATGACACGTGTGCTTTGGAAGACATCGCAACATTGGAAACAGTCAAAGAGTGCTAATTAACATTCTTCATTAATGTACGCTGTTCAAACACAAAAGTTGTACTACATTCTTCAAGATAGGCACTGATGGCCTTACAAAAGACAAAAGAAGAAGTGCAACATTTTCAAAAGAAGACAAAAGCATAAAAGACACGCTCTATTTAGCAGAGCGACTGAGCTTAGTGCCCAGTTCTTCTACGCTCTTAACCCCCATGCGGTGTAACAGATCCTTCAACATTTCATGCTGCTCTGCAAGGCTGCGTCCGTCAGAAGAAGACGAGCCATCCAGACCAAAATAGCTCAGGAAATTCTTAGCTAAATGCATGGGATCGTCTTTGAACTCGAAGATTAGGGGCTCCGGTTCCTTACCCTCAAAAGTGGGATCACCATGGGAACAAAAACCCAATTTGCGTGCTTCTTCTTCAGCTTCTTCCTTTGGTGTCATGTTGACGTAAGATGAAGATTAAAAATGAATCTTCTCCCTGTTTATATAACAGAGCTCGTCGGCGGTTCATATTCCACCATAAATTGGATGCAATCAGTCTCGGAGAACGAAGAGTCATTATGACATTTAATAAGTTCATTTGGATGTTTTCAAAGAACTTCGAAGTCTTTTCGACTTCCGAAAAATTTGAAGTCATCTGAGCGTGACTGATTTCATTTTATCATCTTATTTTCAAAGTATTTCGAAAATTTTGAAGTCTTTTCAATTTTTCAAAAACTTTGAAGGGGGTCTTGTAGGCCTTTAAAAATGACAGTCACGCTGAGTTGATCAGGACAGAGTCAAAAGTCACGCTCAGTTGATCAGGACAATATTTACAAATCACGCTGAGGAGACAGCTCATCATTTGTCAGAGAGTAATTATGACTGACAGCACAACAGTCGAAGAATGTCTCTTCGTATGCCACGTATGCACAGAATTCGAGAGATCACAGCCGTCTATTACGTGATTTTCGAAATCTTCTTCAGCAAGACTCAACCTTCGTCAAGTTGGCATACCAAAAGAGCTTCTTGTCATTTAATGCGACTGACAAAAGCAATCACTGTCAGAGATTTTGTGTCAGTCGAGGCTCGCTGAATCAAGACAGCTGGCAGTCCTATCTCAAGTCTGCGTGTATTTTGAGCTTTCCCTCAAATCTGCGTGGATTCTGAAGTTTTCTTCCTCAAGTCTGCGTGGATTCTGAAGTTTTCTTCACCAAGTCTGCGTGGATTCTGAAGCTTCCTGCCCCAAGTTTGCATGGATTTTGAAGTTTTCTACCCCGAGTCTGCGTGGATTTCGTCTTCAACAAGTCTGCGTAGATTTCATCTAATTGGAGTACGTGGCAGCCATGCCACTGATCTCTCGCCTGCATGTCCTGTAACTTGCACACGACTCATGCATGATTGTCATGTGTCCAACAGTTACAGGCCACGTCCAGTAACTGCTCACAACCTTGCGTATGTTAAATCCTGCGTAATTTTCAACTAAGCACAGGCTGTGAAGACAGTTATCTTTTCAGTTATTATTTTTGACTCTATAAATAGAGTTCTTTTTCTCATTCATTGTACAGATACATAGTTATCTACTGTCAAAATTTTGAGAGCTTTTCTTCTTCGCATAGTCCAAGGGATAAAGTGATCGTCTTCTAGATCAGATTCCTACAGTTGTAATTTTCCCAGATACACAATAAATAAAGGAATTTATTTATGGAAAACAAATTGGCGACTCTGCTGGAGAAAACCATCTCCTCTTCTGAGATGGCAACAACTCAATGCGACACTTCGTCAATCGGCTCGACGAAGAAGGTGATGACGATCCAATTCGATCAACTCGCCTATGAAGAAATGCAGCGGGCTAAGAGTGGTAAGCCCACTACAGCCTCCATCATCACTGCCAAGTCGAAGGGACACTCTGTCTATGTCCCTAAGATTCAGTTGGCAGCCAATGGTGAAGTCTCTGCCACAGTGTCTACTCCTAACACTGGCAAGAACTCTACTGCAAGCACGCACACTCTTGTGCGCTCGAAGATGACAGCAATCAAAGATCACGCTAACAGTACTGGCTCCTTAGCCAAATCTGTTCCAGTGTGTGTCTCCAAAATTAAAAGTCACGCTGACAGTACTGGCTCCTTAGCCAAATCTGTTCCAGCGTGCAATTTCAATCCCAAAAGTCACGCTGACAGCACTGGTTCCTTAGCCAAGTCTGTTCCAGTGTGTAATTCTAAAATCAACAATCATGCTAACAATACTGGCTCCTTAGCCAAATCTGTTCCAGCGTGTATTTCCAAAGTCAAAAGTCACGCCAACAGCACTGGTTCTTTAACCAAGCCTATTTTAGCGTGTATTTCATCTAAGAAGAATAGCTCTTTAGCTATCTCTTCTTCTTTGCCAAGTTCTACTAGAACTGGGAGTGGTCTTCCACACAAAGTCCCTTCGAAAAGGAATAACTCTTTAGTTGTTTCTTCTGCTCCTGTAGTTTTTACTTCAGGAACAGCTTTGACTGACAATTTTGTTAGTCAAAGAAAAGGAGATGGTCTTTTGACTATTCTTCCTTCTGGACATTCTATGTCTCAAAACTTGAATGAGTCTAAGAAGAAACATTCCTTAATGTCTTCTTCTATGACTTCTTCGAATTGGGCAAAGAATTTGTCTAGAAAAGGTCTGTTACCAACTCCTAATCAAGGGGGTGGTTCAACTTTTCCTTCTCTGCAAATATCCAGATCAATGGAAGGAAAACTCCATGTTTCCAAAACTAATGTGTTACCTCCAACTGATCTAAAAACAAAAATTAACACTTCTGATGTTAAGAAACCATACCAGTTGGAAACAAGGATAAGAGATCCAGATGCAGAGTATGCAAGAAACTATGTGGCTCATATTAATCATTCGCTATTTATGGAAAACAGTGCATCCAACACAAGTCCGACTGCCGCTCCAAAAGTACAGTAACCTCGTTAGCCTGAAGAACATCCTACTCGTCGTCCTAAAGCACAGTGACTTTACTACTCGAAACACAGCCTACTCGTCGCTGAAACGCACAGAGGTTCCGTCGTCTTCGAAACATAGTCCATTTGTTGTCTGAAAGCGCAGAGGTTCCGTTGTCTCCAGGAGAACAGTCTACTCGTCGCACCAGAAGTGCAGCAGCACTAAGACCTCGCTATAGGCGCAGGTTGCATGGTCCTACCCAATTGATTTGTTTAAACCGCCACTCTCAAAGATTGGATAGAGGTTGATCATATTGATAAGTGCAAATATCTTATCAATTTGTTTAAAACTCAGATAAGGATAAAGTTTGCTCTTTTGATAAAGGTCATATCAAGATGGTTTGTTTAAACCGATCGCCTCCTGAAGATCAAAAAGAATCCTACTCTGAGATGAAATCCAAGTTCTACTCAGCTTCATATCTCAAATCCGAGTGCACATCATATATGTGCCTCCTTTCTCCTATAAATAGAAGGAGTTTTCCCTTCAACGAAAGATAAGGAGGAGGACACACCAAAAGAAAAGAAGCAGAAGGCAAAAGGTAGGGCTTCGAAGTCTTCAACTCCGGCATCCTCTTGATCGGTAACCTAGAGTTCCATCAAAGGTACCAAAAAGCCAAAGCAAGTCCAACTCGTCGTCAGATCGTCAACGGAGTTAAGGAGCCGTTGCAGTGCTCGATCTCCATCGTCACGCTTTCCTAGAATTCTTGTACTTAGATTTTCTTGTACAGGAATCGATTGTACCTATTTCAAGTTCAATAAACAAAAAGTTCGTATAACCTTTTGTGATGTCAAACAAAATGGCAACTTTGCTGGAGACTACCTTCTCCTCCAACGAGAAGGTGGTGATGCAATCTGACGATAACTTGCTGGGATCTTTCCAGAAGATGCTGGTCGTATGCTTCGACCAACAAGCTTTTGAAGATCTCCTTTTTGAAGAGAAGTCAAGTCCTTCAAAGTGGTTCATAAAACAGAAAAAGACTCGATATGTCTGAGTGTCCAAGGTGGCTGCGATTAGCAGTACGACATAGGGGACTGCGATCCAGAACCCTCTAAACGCCGAAGCCTCGGAGAAGATTTCGGCTACTACGGCTATGCCATCTCACTATATTCCCACATTGGAAAAATACGATGAGGAGGATAGTATCCCTATGGCAGGCCAGACAAGAGGATAACGCCGAAGGAAGCGTGCGGCAGTTCAACCCTTCATAAAGGAAGCATTGTCGACGAGAAGATCTGTCTTCGACAGAGTTTCCTTCCCATAAAGCGAGCCCTCATTGGATTCTGAATACTGTGCACCCGCTCGGGGTAGTAGGAAGAAATATAGGACAGTACGTGCCTCGTGCAACAAACATACTATGCCAATAGCCGACCAAAGGCCTGCGTTGACAGTCACACGCACAGCCAATGGGAAGTTATACAAAACTGGTCCCCGTGCTTCGATGCCTCGACCAGCTAAACCCTTCTGTCGCTTGAGCACTTCTGTATGTGATGCAAGCCAGGGGGTACATCCTATGGAGAAGGTCTCATGCAAGCAGTGTTCCTGTAAGCATGATAGGAGTCTGCCTCGCCAGACCATCTCTGATCGTACCCATGTGCAGCTTTCCTGCGCGTACGATGGAGGCACATAGGTGGAGGACTTGACGCTTTCACACAAGCATAAGGTGGAAGAGGAATCTATGACACATGGTATGCCTAAATCAAGGCATCCTTGTACCCAGATCACCATCAACTATTGCCATCAACAAGCATCCACCATACCGCCGAGGAGGCGTTCCGTCTTCTAAAGACTACAGCCGGCGTCAACCGAACGTCAGAGGTTCGGCAGGGGGTCGGCAAGTGCAGACGAAGATGAAATCCATGTCGCTACGTGCAACGCGGTACAGGATTCTCAATCTCTCAAAAAGCCATCCAGGAATCCTCCCATCTCGACCACTAAGCCCAAGAAGCGGCCCGAGAGTAGCAAGGTGAAGATGCCCAACACAGGTGTGTTCCAAGGCACGCATTCCAAATCTCCATTGGATACCACGTCAGACGCCGGGGGTAGCCAACCCCCCACCAACCATGATAATAACATATTCCAGTTTGATGAGGAACCATATGATACATATGCCTCCACAGGCGCAGCTAGCCACCAGTCTGGGGGGTGGCAACCGCAATGAGTCTGAGGAAGACCGTAACTTCCCAATTCATCCTCAAGACGATAAGGTACAGGCATCTGAGCCAGAGAATGAAGGGTCTACTATCCCTTCCACCCATCCATACACAAGGTCTGTATTTACGTCCGATGGCGACGAGACAGACAATAGTGAAGCGCCTAATCAGCTGAAACGTATTGAAGCTCTTGAGACGAGCCTAGATACGTTAAATGCTACAATGAAATCCTTGTCTTCTATCATTCTGGAGATCAAAAGAAGTTTGGTCCCCACTGCCTCCACACCTGCGCTTGACCCGGCAGCTAACGATGGATCTATTAAGCTGCCCAGCATCAACTAAGCAGCATCATCGTCGTCTACTCCTTCGACCATAGGACCTGCAATGTCAACGGAGATACAGCAGGCCATCAAAAAAATGTGTGCTCGCTATGATGCCAAAGAGAAGCAAGCAGCACTCCGAAAGATGGGGATTCGGCAGCCATATCCTGCCGAGTAGGACAACGTAGTCTACCATCCCAAATACAATCCACAGACGCTCGCGCCCATCGATGGAAAGGAGTCTCCACGACGATACTTGAGGTACTTCATCTCAATAACAGGGCACCTACCAAAGAATGACGCCCTCCTCACCAACATATTCATAGGAGCCCTGCAGGGGATAGCCTATGAGTGGTTCTGCAGTCTTTCGGACGACTGCATTTCATCGTTTGAGGACTTGAAGACTCTCTTTATCGATCGATTCTATGAAAAAGGGATGGACATGACGATGTCAAATCTCATGGAGGTCATCCAAAGAGAGAGAAATAGACTGTCTGTGCATATATCGAGCGCTTCTGCCAGACAGCTTTGAGGCTACCGCTTGGCATGCCCGAGCCTATGCTTATGGACTCCTGCCGCAAGAACATGCCATCTGCAATCAAATTATGGCACAGTGCTTATTGCACAGAGTGTATGCCTTTGATTACATATGCATATGTGGCACAAAAGAAAGCCCAAGATACGTACCTCATGGGATTAAAATTTCCTTCTCTCGAAGACAAGGGAAACGCTCGTCTAGCACCAACCCCAAGGACGAAAAAGGCAAACAAGCCATGACTGTCAACATCTCCAAATGTTTAGTAACCATGAACCCCAAGTCTGCAGAAGCGAAGAAGTCGAGAGAGACCTACTCCTTCAACGACGAGGATACGCTGGAACTCTTCGATATACTGACGAAGAGTGGCAAGCTGTCTCTTCCAACACCAAAGTACCCCAATGAAGTGGGGAAGGTGGACAACCCTGAATACTGCCATTATCATCAGGATGTCTGCCATTCGATACGAGATTGCTACGTGTTGAAAAGACAGATTCAGCATTTCATCAACGCCGAAATCATATCACTTGACTATAAAGAAAAGACTGTCACGGTCAACAAGGTTACTCTCCAGTTTGGAAGTTTTCCAACTACGGAGACACATGACGGGATCGTCCCCATCCCGAGGGCGATAATGGAAGTAGTCAATCTTCTACCAGTGCGTGACAATCTCAAGGGCTCGTTCCGTTCTCCACACCACGAGGCGAGGTCATGTGGGTCCATCCCGACCTTACTCCCGACATGATAGCACCTACAACCCCCTCTGTCAAAAGAAAGAAGGTTAGGACACGTTGCATAGTCTCAGTATCGACCGATGATACCTTGGTGACCACTCGCTCGACGCGACAACAAGAGGAGAACCAAGCTCCAGAGGAGGCAGCACCTCCATAAAATACAACCCCTGCTTCTGATACTTCAGAAGTAGGCCCGTCTCAGACTCCTATCGAAGATAGACAGAAGCAAAAAGAGGTTTGCTTCAATAAACCTCTGATGAAAGACTCGACATTAGGGCCTATCAAATCCTACAACTTTGACATACTGGCACAGCTAGCCAATACTCCGGCTAGATTTTCACTCTTCAAGATCCTCCGTCTCTTTAAGGAGACCAGAGATGCGCTCAGCGAAGCCTTACAGAACGCCGAGTCCTTTCTCACTCAGGTGCGACCACCCAAGGAAGACCCTGCGGCCTGTCCACATTGTCACAGTATGGTCGAAGTGATCCCCAATATCACTTTCATCCAGCAAGACATGCTACTGAAGAATAACTGGCATAATATGCCTCTGTACTATACAGGGTACGTCGGTGCCATTAAAGTCGATCATATCTACATCAACCTAGGCTCCTCTCTCAGCATCATCCCAAGGAGTTTGCTCCAAACTCTAGGGATCCCGATGCTTCAGTTGACTGCATCGAACACAACAATCAAGGGCTTTAACACAGGAAAGAGCGAGTCCCTGGGCAAAATTTATTTGAAGTGCCAAATAGGAGACCTCCATACTGAAGTGACTTTCTATGTCATCGACGCTGACATAAATTATAACATGCTGTTGGGACGACCATGGATTCATGAGTACATGATCGTTCCTTCCACTCTCCATAAATGCATGAAGTACATGACCAGCGACGGGACTATCAAGACCGAATTCGCTGATATCGACCCATTCCGGGGACTTGAAGCCTATTATACGGATGCTGATCTGTACAAGTCAGTCCTCTGGGATGATGAGAGCAATGATGCTGACGACGAGGCAGAGACGGCCTCAGAAAGTGCAACGGTTACTAAGAACCACTAAAGCTTCGACTGAAGGGAAAAGCCTCCACGGTATCAGCGTCCCTCGTCGTCAAGCTCCGATGCAAAGCGCCATCTTCGCTCTCGGTGATGTCAAATAATGGCCAGAAGCCTATACGAATAAGGCTACCCCGGAGGTCCCCAAAGCCAACCATGAAGGTGCAGGAACCTCCGACCGCAGCCCCCTTGGTGGTCAAGCTAAAGGGGAAGCGTCCTTTCCTTTCTTCCTTGACAGCCCTAGTCCTCACCGATGAGAAACTAGAAGAATACGTCTGTGCCAATACAAAAACGCACTCTTTTGATGATGTAACCCTCAGGATAATTTTTTTTACTTTATTAATAGAAAGTTGTCTTTGAATTACTTTGTGCATGTTGGAACACTAGATATTTCTTAAACAACTATCTATGTATGCTACAAACATAAGTGACAACTGCCAACCTTGCGAGTCGAGTTGTCCCTTCCCAGGGCTCTTACTTCCTAGTTCCAGCAAGAAAGAAAGAGGAGGTACCCATCATCTTTGGTCGATTGGAGCATCCTCAACGACTAACTCCAAGAGAACCAGAACCGACAACGGCAAGATGTAACTCTACCGTTACGCTACTCAAACCAAACACCTCATCCAGAAGATAGATTATGACTTGAACAACAACAAAGGACTCAACTATGGTAAAGGTCGGCGCCTTCCCTTACGGATTCGAGCTCCAAAGAAAAAGGCTCAAAACTATTAACAATGTACCCGTCGGGGGTTGGGTTATATTACACCCACTTCAACTTTAGAAGACTCAGAGATGAAAGTCATGATGCATTCACACTCTTCTGACTCCTCAACCTGGAACTCTGATACCAATACCGGTCAGGTCTTCAAAAATATGTTATCCGCTAATATGGTCTCCACAAATCCTTCGATTGAGGACGAAGACCAGATGTTCGAAACTTCGAAGATGAACCCTGGGAGCAGCGCCTAGGATCTCAATAGAAATGATATTTCGAGCAATGTGAACCTCCTATAGAAGATGAAGTCATCTAGGTCGAGTTGGAAGATGAGACCTCTTCCAAGCCCATCTTCATACGGAAAAGCATGACAAAAGAAGACAAGGAATCTCCGATACAGCTTATCCGAGAATTACATCGACGTCTTCGTTTGGAGCTACAAGGGTATGCCAGGTTTAGACCCACAAGTCACCATGCACCGCCTCAACATCTCACCCGATGCTAACCCTGTCAAACAGCAACAACGCCAGTTTTGCCCCAACATCATGGATGCTATCAATGAAGAAGTCGATAAACTTATTGAGAGCGACTTCATTCAGGAAGAGCAACATCCAGATTGGGTGGCAAATGTTGTCCCAGTCAGTAAGAAGAACGAAAAGTTACGGATCTGTATAGATTTCAAGGATCTCAACTCATCTTATCCTAAGGACAAGTTTTTCCTCCCGATTACCGACGTGATGATTGACAACACCTGTGGCTTTGAGCGCATGTCCTTTATGGATGGTTTCTCAGGCTACAACCAGATCAAGATGCTCCCCGAAGACGAGAAGCATACAACATTCCAAACTCCAAAAGGGGTATACTGTTACACAGTAATGCTCTTTGGATTGAAGAATGCATGGGCAATTTACCAGCAGGCTATGAGACTATATTCTGCAAGCATCTTCGAAAAATGGTGGAGTGTTATGTTGATGACATTGCCGTTAAGAGTAAGGACAAGTCCAACCACTTGGATGATCTACGAACAATATTCGATTTAATATGAACGCATCAACTAAAGATGAACCCGACTAAGTCCTTTCTAGGCGTTTCCAACTATAAGTTTTTGGGCTTTATCATCACAGCAAAGGGGATTCACATTGATCCGAAGAAGACTAAGGCAATTCTCGACATGGCTCCTCCAAGGAATCTTCGAGAGCTTGGAGGTTTGCAAGGACGCCTGTCATACATCAGAAGATTCATAGCGAACCTTTCTAGCAAATGTCAACCCTTCACCAAGTTAATGAAGAAAGGGGTCTCCTTATATGGACCTAAGAATGCCAACGCGCGTTCGACGACAACAAAAACTACTTCACCAGTCCTCCTGTACTGGTAGCACCGGTTGTGGAAAAGTCTTCCCTGCTATACGTTCGAGCTATGGACCATTCTTTCGGTGCCTTGCTATCCCAGAAGAGCAGTGAAGGCCACGAACATGCAATCTACTATCTCAGCAGAACCATGATTGGAGCCGAGCATAGGTATAATCCTGTTGAGAAAGAGTACCTCGCCCTACTCTTTGCTATCCAGAAGATGCGACATTATGTGATCGGATAGACGATCCATGTCATGTCCAGGATCAATCCCATTAGAGTCCTCATGACCAAGCCAGGGGCATTAAACTCACGATTAGCCACGTGGGCAATCCTTCTGACTCCCTATGATATGGTGTTCATCCTGCAGAAGGCAGTCAAAGGCCAAGTGCTGGCAGATTTCCTGGCAGCACACCCTGTGCCAGAGACGTCGAAACTCTACGAAGATATACCAGATGAAGTTCTAGAGTCTAATACAGTCTTAGACAACTTGGTTTGGCGCATGTTCTTCGATGGTGCTTCAAGAACCGGACCAAAGGGCGATACCATCGCAGGAGTTGGGATCATCCTCATCAACCCCGATGGCCTAGTCATTAATCGTACGTATTCTCTCACGGAGTCGTGCACCAAAAATGTTGCATAGTATAATGCTCTCATTATTGGCTCTAACTTGCTGAATAATTAGGGGTTGACTACATCGAGGCCTATAGAGACTCGAAATTAATCATCAACCAGGTTTGAGGGCTGTATGAGGTTTGACATAAAGACCTGATCCCCTACCAATAGGTAGCGATCGACATCATCTCCACATTCACATGATTCTTTATAGAACATGTCGTGCCTACAGAACTTAGAGGCCGACGCACTAGCCGGCCTCGCTGCTTCTCTGGCTGCCCCTGTTGGATCCTAATATGCCATTACAGTGATGGTACAAGAGCTAACTTGTCCAAAGAATGCTGTACGTACATGTTAAAGCTACTCAGTATAAGTAGAAAGTGACGTTGACTTTGAGACTGATAATTTTCATTCATAGACTACGCAGCCTATGGAATCTTGCCTGAAGACCCAAAGGAAGCAGCCTCCGTCAGGAGACGCTTACTCCGATTCTTCTACAACACAACCAACAAAATATTATATCGTCGTTCATACGATGGACTCCTCCTGCATTGTTTGTCCTAGACAAAAGCGTAAGAGGCACTCCGAGAGGCTCATGATGGAACCTACGGAGCCCATCAGCCCGGCCCTAAGTTACAAGATCGGTTGTGCTGCATTGGCTATTATTGGCCCACCATGATGGTAGACACCGTAGATTACACAAAGAAGTACCGGGCATGTCAGTTTCACGCTGAATTCATCCACCGACCTCCGAATATCTACACCCTATGATGGTCGCTTGGCCATTTGAGGTATGGGGAATGGACATCGTCCGGTCGATCAGCCGGCCCTTCTCCAAAAGATACCGGTTTATCCTCGCCATCACTGACTATTTCTCCAAATGGGTGAAAGCAGTACCACTGGTAGCAGTGAAAACCTCCAACATGATCAGCTTTATCAAGCACCACATCATTTACCGCTTTAGAGTTCCTAGAAGGATTGTCCACGACAGTAGCTCCTAATTCGTGAGCCACACATTCCATCGATTCTGCAACAAGAACCGGATATAGAATGTGGCATCAACGGCTTACAATCCTGCGACTAATGGACTAGTCGAGGTATTCAACAAAACAATCGTCAAACTACTCAAGAAAGTTGTCTCTTCTAACAAACACGATTGGAACGAGAGGTTGGGTGAATTCTATGGGCGTACCGTACGACCATTCGGACACCCACGGGCAGCACACCATTCTCCCTTGTCTATGGAAGCGAAGCAGTGCTCCCTCTGGAGATCCAAATCTCGTCTTTATGGGTAGCTACCACCAACCAGCTAACTGACGAAGACAATCAGCGCCGACGGCTACAAGTGTTAGAGGCATTGGACGAAAAACGTCTACTAGCACTGCAAAGGATCGAGCTTTACCAAGCTCGTATTCTCGGGACCTTCAACAAAAAGGTCCGGGAAAGAACGTTCCAAGTGGACGACCTCTTCTTAGCAGTTTGAAGACCAATGGTGATGACTCAAAAATGGCAGGGAAGTTCAAACCCAAGTGGGAGGGACCGTTCGTCATAGAGCCAATGTATTCCAATGGCGCTTACCAACTAGCCAAATCTGATGGTGACTTACTCATGATGCCAATCAATGGCAAGTTCTTGAAGAAATACTACGTATGAAGATAAGCAATACCAACGGAAGCCCTCACGCTCCAGTGGTGCTCACAGAGCTGTGCCACGTCAACAAAATAAGACATGATGCTTCGCTCACCCTCAAAACGACGTGGGTGTAGAAAAAGGTCATAATAAACGTTCGTAAGAAACGAGGAGTCATGATCAAAACTTAAGGAAGCGACGACTTGAGGTATTTAATGCTGAAGCCTAAGCATGATGTCAGGCCAACAGCGGACGTGATGGATATTTCGCCTACAAAGAAACACGTGTCAGGCTTCTTTTTAAAGTATTCCGAGCTCAACTCAAGTTCGGGACACTTTGAAGGGGGTCTAGTAGAAGCATAAAAAAGTACAGGATGACACAAGGCGCAGGTGGGTACTCTTGCTACCCACCCATCTTCACTAGGGCTGGGCATACGGTTCCACGACCCGCGGTTCTAACCCGGCCTGAACAATATATTGGTCAAACGGGCCGAGTCCTAAATTTTGTAATTTAAACGGAATGGGGTGGGGCGGGTCGTTCAAATAAACGGTTCGGGGCGGGTCATAATCTGAAAACAAACAGGGCCCCGACCCGGCCCGTTTGTAGATGTAAATTAGAAATTTTACTTAAAATTTCTAAACTCAAAAGTAAAAACCTAACAAAGTTACTGCTACCAAACCCAAAATTTACTTAGAATTCTATAACACTACAGTCTACAGGTACATTAGTTTTTTTTTACAATTTTTTGCCATTTTTCTATAATTTTTGAATTTTACATACTTTGGTATAAGACCCGTTTGGACCCGCGGGTTTTGGTGGATTGGATCTGTTTCAAATAGGTCGAGTCGGGTCTAGTTCCAAAAAAAATTGACCCGCCCCACCCTGCCAAAGAACGGATCCGGTTCGGGTCCATAAAAATTGGCCCCAGCCCGACCTGTGCCCAGCCCTAATCTTCACAAAGGCAAGATGACGAACGACACAGGTTGGTGCTCTTGCTACCAACCCAGCTACACAGAAGCGGATGCGGTCAAGCACGCCAACTGAAAAGACAAACTCACAAAAAACAAATGAAAAGTTTAAATTTTTTTATTAAATCATGGCTACAAGAGTCTATTACAGATTTAGTGCGATTACATAAAAAACTTCCTAATTACAAGGATCTATTATAAAGTACTTGTGATTATATACGCTGAACTAAAAACTCCTACGGATCTACGTTGGGGTTCATCTTCACAATATAACCGTCATGAAAGGAGAGACTGTGGATAGAAGATGTGAATACAGTTGCCATCAAAGTCTGCCACCACAACACCCCCTCTCAGACGCGCAACTCTTCCTGAAGCAGCTATTGGCCCGAGCGAGCATTCAGTCCACAGTACGACATGAGACCCTTTTCAAAAATACATCAGCTTCTAGGGCTTTTCCAGCATAACGAAAGTGCGCAACCGCCAATGATCAGGGTAGAGCACAACCCACGGTGCTTCATGTTGGCAACTAGACAAAACTCGATTGTCAGGACCTCCAAGACCTCCAAGATGCCGCTCAGGTTCGAACTCCCCATGAGAAGCATTCCAGCACATCCTGAAGCTCATCAGCAGTTCTTCTACGAAGGCATAGCTCTTTTGAACGAGGGATCCTCAACCAAAATCTGACTTAGGCAAGACCAACGGTCGCTGGAAGCTAAATCTGGATCCAGCATGGTGTTAAAGGACAAAAAGAGAAAGATGTGACTCTTCGAAAGAAACTCCCCCTTTATATAGGGCGGGAGTGGTCCAAGACATAAGCTACGGGGTCGTCGGTCAAAATTCCCACATTAATGGGATGAACCTAAGACTCAACACGATGAACCTCATTAACGGGTTCATTCGACTAAGTCGTAGACGATTAAAAGACCCCTTAAAATTTCCCAAGTAATGGTGGCAATCAAGAGGGAGTCGTTCCTTAAAGAGCTGTCATTAATTGCTCTTAATGAAGACTCCAAAGATAGCTTCTTCATACCAGAAGTGCAGCTATGATCCTGCGCCAGCAGGAGGCACAGACTGGTGATGACTTCACATCATCCCAGCTTCAACGGCACAGACCTCTGCTTCGACCCAGAAGCTCAACCCCCTTCATCAAAGACTTGGGAGACACCAGTGCATCCAACACAAGTCCGCCTGCCGCTCCAAGAGCACAATAACCTCGTTAGCCTGAAGCACAGCCTACTCATCGCCCTAAAGCACAGTGACTTTACTACTCGAAACATAGCCTACTCATCGCTCAAACGCACAGAGATTCTGTCATCTTCGAAGTATAGTCCACTCGTCGCCTGAAAGCACAAAGGCTCCATTGTCTCCAGGAGAACAATCTACTCATCACACCAGAAGCGCAGCAGCACTAAGACCTTGCTAGAGGCGCAGGTTGCATGGTCACTCCTAATTGGTTTGTTCAAACCGCCACTCTCAAAGATAGGACAAAGGTTGATTATATTGATAAGTGTAAATATCTTATCAATTGGTTTAAAACTTAGATAAGGACGAAGTTTGCTCTTTTGATAAAGGTCGTATCAAGATGGTTTGTTTAAACTGATCGCCTCCTGAAGATCAAACAGAATCATACTCTGAGATAAAATCCAAGATCTACTCGGCTTCATCTAAAAGAGGATTCCCAGCAATAGACATGTGCCACGTGTCTCCTTCTTCGGTTATTTTGATAACCACCCAAGATCTCGATAGAGGAGAATCTCAACATTCGCCACGTGTCAGCTCAGCAAAAGCCCGTACCATACAATGACAGCAGATTTCTTCATATCTCAAATTCGAGTGCACATCGCATATGTGCCTCCTTTCCTCTATAAATAGAAGGAGTTTTCCCTTCAACAGAATAGGAGGAGGACACACCAAGAAAAAAGAAGCAGAAGGTAAAAGGCAGAGCTTCGAAGTCTTCAACTCTGGCATCCTCTTGATCGGTTACCCTAGAGTTCCATCAAAGGTACCAGAAAGCTAAAGCAAGTCCAACTCGTCGTCAGATCATCAACGGAGTAAAGGAGCCGCTGCAGTGCTCGATCTCCATCGTCACGCTTTCCTAGAATTCTTGTACTTAGATTTTCTTGTATAGGAATCGATTGTACCTGTTTTCAAGTTCAATAAACAAAAAGTTCGTATAACCTTTTGTGATGTCTAACAGCACCCTGTCGCTTCCGGTGCTCTGTTGTGCTCCTCCTCATGCCTAGATGGTGATCCTGACCAGCGGTGCTCGTTAACTCGACATGAGCTGGGTCCTTGTCATCGAGCTCCTCCACAATGCTCTGTTATGACGAACAACCAGCCCCGCCTCGCGAGACTACCTTAGCAGCCTCCGTACTGCCGTCGTGAATCGATCGGCACTGCCTAGGGTAAACTTTCCCGGTGAGACTCCCCTCTCTCTCTCTCCTCCTTTCCCTTTTTTTCAGTGATATTTGAGTATAGGCTGGGTTGGTTTCTCTCTCCAGTAGAGAGAGCAAACTAGAGTTTTTCAAACCTAAGGGATCAGGGTTGAGCAGGCCTGGGTCTAATGGATTAATATTGGAATATTAATATTTGACTATATTAGGCCTGCTAGGCTTTGAGCCTTAGTTTCCTTTTTAGTAAAATTTTTATTTTACTGGTGCATGTATTTAATATTGATTTTATACTACTTAGTAAGTATTTCTATACATACCAAATAATATTATGGTTATTATTATTATTATCATTATCATCTTTGGTAATATTTCCTAATAGAAATATTTTGGTAAATGGTTGGCTAATTAGTATATGTTTTGCTATAAAATTTATTTTTCCTAATATTTAGATAAAATATTAAATATGAGTCTTGTAAATGTTTTACTCAACAAATATATCCAAGGTATCCTTTAATAAGAAATTATTGCTAAAATATGGTTTAAGGTAGAAATGTTGAGTTAGGCTATATATATATATATATATATATATATATATATATATATATATATATATATATTTTATATATATAGAGTTAGCTAATATATGTATATATATATATATATATATTTTTCCTTTGGGAATATATATATATATATATATATATATATATATATATATATATATATATATATATATATATATATATATATATATATATATATATATATATATAGAGTTAGCTAGTACATATATTAGCTAACTCTATATATATAAAATATATATATATATATATATATATATATATATATATATATATATATATATATATATATATATATATATATATATATATATATATATATATATACACTAAATATTAGCTAGTACATATGTTACCTAGTATAAATATAGTGAAATTAGTTAGATAGTTAGTAGTATCGGCTAGAATGTTATTTAGAGTTTAACCAATTCTTGCCCATTCTAGGTGGACATTGGAACACATTGATTTGCAAGGATAAAGGCAAGTACACTATAATTGAACTTTATTTTGTATTTCTGCATTGCATAGATCTCATATTAGACACATTGTACACACGATTGGTCGTGTGCTTCTGGTTCTGGTACCTATGATGTTCTTGTTCTTACTTGTACATTGGGGACGGAAAGTAATACAAATATGTGACCAAAGTCCAACCTAGGATTCATGTGAATAGCTTAGGTCTCACATCGTGCACGTGGGATTCTAAGGATCCATTTTGACATATTTTCTAATTTTTTTTCCTGAAAACAGTTTTCTGAGATTAAGTTATAAAAATATTTTTCGAGTATAGAGATTCTAAGTTTGCTTTTAGTTAGTTTCATTTAGAAAATGGTTTTCTGAAACAAAAAATAAAAATTCTGTTTGGTAAAATATTTTTAGAAAAATAATTTTTTTAATGTATCATGTGTTACATTATATCCTGTGTCATGAATTCTTTGTGTCAATAGATGGAAAAGCAGTATCCAGACCCAAATTTTGTCTGGCACCTTTGTGTCCACCCTAACACATTTTTTGTCTTGCCTCAGGGTCATATACAACCACCCCACCGTGTCAGAGCTTCGAGCTTGGCTCCACTCGGCTGACGAGGGTGGGTCGGGAAGTCAGCGGGTAGGGTTGGCCTCCACTCTATCTCCACTTTTGACGAACGCCAGCACCACATCTTCGTCGACCACAATCAAGAAGGCGTAGAAGCTTGAAAATTTTAGCAGTCTTGACAACCATGCGCCTAAGTCACCAGAGCAAGCTATGCGCCCAAGTCACCATAGCAAAGCTATGCGCCCAAGTCACCAGAGCAAAGCTATGCGCCCAAGTCACCAGGGCATACTATGCGCCTACTCTGGACCCCTCCAGAAGGGAGCGCATAGCCCTGTTTCAGGCTATGCACCCAAGTCAGGACAGTCCCCGACTCAGTCAAACCCATAATCAATTGTGCACCGAAGCATACGGCCACGTCAGTCTCCACGAACAGTCGTGCACCGGAGCATGCAGCCACGTCAACCCCACGATCAACCCACGATCACACAGTTTGCATGTGCCTACACTCTATGTGCCCAAAGCAGGACTATGTGCCCACATGAAAATTAGTGTATTTTCTCATGTGGGTGCATAACATCATTCCAGCACGAAAACGACTATAAAAAGGGGTCTCATACCTCTTCAAAAGATAGAACGAAGAGCATTTTCGAGAGCCAAATTGCTGCACTTCTTTCTAGTGAGTCGAGAGTTAGCAATTTTCTAAGGTTTTCTTCCACTTTTGTAATCGAATTGTCAACGGAGTAAAGGAGCAACTGTCGCTCGATCTCCATTGTTCCATTCCCCAGAATTCTATTTGTACTCGGGGATCCTCAGCGCAGGATCTCTCAGGCATACTCGATTTGTGGTGCCTTGTGCCAATAAGAAAAGACAACATTTCTTCTTCTTTTTTGTGTGCCCACAAAAATGGCGACTCGGCTGGGGACCACCCTTTCCTATGACGAGAAGGTGGTGACGCAATCCGATACCGACAAAGTGGGGAGCACTTAGAAGATGTTGAGCGTGAAGTTCGATCAGCAGGCGTTCAAAGAGATGCTCTCGAGGGATAGCTCTACTCCCTCAAAATCAGTGAAGCCAAACAAGTCTTGCAAGACTTGGCTTCCGAAGGCTCGTGGTGCATATCCTGCCGGTATCATAGAAGATATACAACCGAAGGACTCTGCACGTGGGCGCATAGAGCTCCTCTGTGGGCACGTGGCTCTGCCATAGAAGGTCCACAAATAAAGAAGGCGCTTACCATTCCGGGCTCTACTAGCCCAGCGACTTCTTTCTTGTGCAACCAACAACATAGTGTTCAACGCTCGAGACTTGGCAAAGAAAAATACTACGTTGCCAAAAATCGAAGTGTTCGACACTCTGGACAAACTCAGCGAGGTTCACAAATGAAAGAGATAAAACGGGAAGAAAATAGTGCTGCTTTACCATGTATGCGCCCAAAGCTATGCGCCCAAGAGGGTGTGTGGGTGCATAACTCTGGCCAGAAGACTTCTGCCTTCGACAGATTATGCACCCAGGGTCATGCACCCAAGGCTATGCACCCAAGCTCTACTGACTAATACTATACGCCCATATCGAGGAAGGTTAGGCATGCTGCCAAGACTTCTGGGAAGCATGCTCCCAAAGGCAGACTCTAGGGTCTATGCGCCCACATCAAAAAGACAGGCCCCAACACGTATAGTACGGGGCTGTCTTCAAGGTCATCACAGAACTTAGGTACGGGGGTTGCCCCTGCACGTGAACTAAGTCCGGATGCACCAACTCTCCTTACAAACCCATATACAAAGCTCGGCGATGCATGTGACATCGGTTTTAAAGCAAAACTCCCTTCCGCTGACTTATGCGATATGATAAATCATAAGCGTAAAGCGAGGGAGGATACAACAATTCATGGCGTACATCCGTGCACTAGTATTGTCATCAACTGTTACTGCTCCAAAGTAACGAGAGTACCTCAGAGGCAGTCCGTGTTTTGATGACTGTATTACTCTGACGATGAAAAGCCGTTGTGTGTTTCATCCAACATAACTTCATGGGGTCCCCCTTACGGAAGCCCCAATCAAAGAAGGTGGACCACGAGCTTAACTTTTTCTCCCAGTTCTGCGAACAGAAGAAGAAGCCAACAGATAGCCAGGAAGCTGTCACAGCTGAAGGAGTCTATATGGGTACTCAGTCAAGGACGAGATTACGTATAGATGATGAGGACTCCCAAGCTGGAGGTGATGATCCTTCAGCTGGGGGTAGTATTCCCTCAGAATCTGAAGTAGATGACCTTCACACCGGGGGTAGCCTTCCAGATGACGATGATCTCTCCGAGTCTGACGGCGACTATCTACCTCCCCTACCTAAAGATGAGGGACTTTTCAACTCAGAAACAGACAGTATTAGCACCAGTTGTACTGTTTCCTCTGTTCATTCTCGCATGTTATCTATATACATGGCGGATGGAGAGAGACCTGAAGAAGCCAGTGATCAGACCAATAAATGGCTAGAGGGTCTTAAAATAGCATTTGCCAAGATCACTGATATGCTTATCAGTATTATGGCGATCCAAGCTGCTGGGGCTGTTCTTTCACCTCAACAAAACGTCTCAGCACACGTTAGTCCGGCTCATAGTAACAACCCTCCTTCACTACAGAAGGAGTATCATTCCGTTGTGCCTCCTCCAAATCTTACAAATGCTGGGGTGGTCCTTCATCAACGATGCCTGACAACCGTACAACAGCCGTTTCTCAACACCTGTTCAATCAACAGGATACAATTGATTTTTTTGTTGCCCGTCTCAATACTATCTCACAAAAGACGAGCTACAGAAGATAGAGATATCTCAACCTTATCCTCCTGAATGGGAGAATGCTACTTGCCCTCCTAACTACAAGCCACTGACGCTAAATTCATTTAACGGGATGACTTCTCCTCGCCAACACATGACATACTTCAACACATATACTCTACACTTACCCAGGGACGATCTGTTCTTGTCAAAGCTATTTATTAGCACCTTGCAGGGGGTAGCTTTTGAATGGTTCTGCAGTCTGCCTGACGGTTATATCAATTCCTTTAATGACTTGGAGAGGTTATTCCTCAATAGATTTTACGAGAGTGGCATGCATGTTAGTATGTCCATCCTCATCGAGACCAAGCAAAGGAGGACTGAGTCTGTTATTGCTTTCATCGAACGCTTCAGGCGACTAGCATTGAAGATGCCCTTCGGTATACCAGACTCAGAACTTATGGATACTTGTCGACATAACTTCCTTCCTACAGTAAAGTTCTGTCTGGGTATACATAAGTATGATACATGGCCCGCTTTCATGGGACCGCTGAGGCTGCTGAAAATGACGTCCCTAATCTGGAATTACTGGGGTTGAAAACACCTAAATCTGAAGACAAAGGCAAGCACCCTCAAACTATCCCCGTCCGTGGGGGTAAAAGGAAAGAAGTCTTGAAGGTCGACACTTCCAAAGGAGCTTCCAATTCTCATGGCGCTCCTGACAAACCTAAGGAGACTTTCTCCTTTGACGAGGACGATGTTATTACCATTTTTCATGCATTGACGAAGGGTAATAAACTGACATTGCCTCCACCATGACATCCTGCGGAGGCGAACCAACTCAACGATCCCAAGTACTGTCTTTATCATCAGTACGTGCACCACTCTACCAAGGATTGCATCGTCCTGAAACAGAAGATACAACAGCTTATCGACAACCAAGTGATCAACCTCGAAGCTGAAGACAAGGTCGTATCTTCTAACATGATCTCTCTTCAATTTGGTGACTTTTCTCCCACAGAAGTCCCAGACGGCATAGTCCCGATCCCCAAGGCAATAATAGAAGTCGTCAACCTGCCGCCAGCTCGCAGCTCAACCTTGGTGCCACTCACGACTGAACGTAGTGAGATTATGTGGGTCCATCCGGACCTTGTGCAAGAAATGATGCAGGGGGTGGTATCGCCCAAAGTAAAGAGGGGCAAAAAATACAAATCATGTCATATGGTGTCTGCTCCCATTTACGAAGTTCTGTCTGGCGAGACACGATCTGGGAAGGCTTACCTACGGACTTTTTACCCTGCACAAGAAGAAGCAGTACCTTCTCAAGATCCTGCTGCCCCCACAAGTTCAGAAGCCGGTTCGTCTAAGCCTTTAACTACCAACAAAGCCAAGCAGAAGGAGACGCAATTTGACAAGTCTCTGAAGGCACCAACTCTCGAAGGCATGGATCGGCCTTACAACTTTGACATACTGGCACAGCTGGCCAATATACCTGTCAGGTTGTCTCTGTTCGATCTATTACGACTCTCCAAAAAATACGGAAGGCCTTAAGTGAGACATTACTACATGCCGACTCTTATCTCGCTGAAGTCAAAGCTCCCGCTGAAGAACTTGTGTCCTGTCCTCACTTCCATAGTACTATGTAAGTGGTGCCCAACATCACCTTTTCACAGGAGGACATGCTACTAAAAAATAATCTTCATGATAGACCTCTATACTAATACAGGGTATATCGTGGCGATTAAGGTTGATCAGATGCACATCGATCCAGGTTTCTCCCTCAGCATCAATCCTAGAAGTTTACTCCAAATTCTAGAAATCCCTCTGCACAAGCTATCTGCAACCAATACAACTATCATGTCTTTCAATACTGGGAGAAGCCACCCGCTGGACAAGATCCGTCTCAAGTGCCAGATTGGTGATCTCCGAACATAGGTTTCTTGATATATAATCGACGCCAATGTATCCTACAATGTCTTGTTGGGACGTCCGTGGATACACAAGAATATGATCGTTCCTTCCACACTTTACTAGTGCTTCAAGTACGTCAACAGCGACGGCGTCGTGAAGATGGAGTTTGCCGATGTCGATCCTTTCAAAGGTATTGAAGCCTACTATGGAGATTCGATACTTTACCAATCTCAGCCCTCCAAAGATGACGACCACGAAGCTGACGATGAAGCTGAAGTGAGTTCATCCTCCAGTGATGGTCCCCTGATTATCTGAGTCAAAGGACGTACTAATCCAAAAAGTACTCCAAAGCCTCTCACAATCTGGGTTAAAAAGAAGAATGCTGATAGGGTCAAACCATTGACCATCACTCTCCATAAAACACCTCGGGTGGAACCTGCTGAAGTCCATCCTCCCAATCCTGAAGAGTTACCCTATGTGGTGAACTTGGCCAAGGCTGTGGCTCCTGTTCCAGACAATGATCCTCTCAATGAGTATATCAATACTCAAAATAATGTACCTTCAGTGGATGATGTTGTCCCTGAAGAAGAACTTGCATATTTTTTAAGTAAAGGTTTATCTTTGAATTACTCCGACGTCTACCAATCTGTAAACCAGTATATAGATACAATGTACGCTCTAGAGCAAGGCATAGGACCACACCTCTGCATGCCTGTCATGATGCCTCATTTGCGAGAAAAAGTCTGGCCAGAAGATATCCACCACTTCATCGTTCCAGCCAGAAAGAAGGGTGAAGAACTAATCATCTTCGATCGAATAATTGGCGAAAGAAAGTTCGTTCTAAACTCTACTTCTTATAATCACAACACCGAAGCTGACTATGATTCTGGGAAAATGTAACTTTATCGATATAGTTGGCAGGCCAAGAATATAATCCAGAATATAGGATATAATATAAAAAACGACTAGGGGCTAAATTACTGTCAGGGACGACGGTTGCCAATACGTCTCTTCTCTCCTCTCGACAAACCCGAGAACTATTATCAACAAAACGGTGTTGGTTTGGGTTACGTCACTCCTCCAACAACTCCGGAAGGATCAGACGTCGAAGCAGATTGTTGTTCTCATTCTTTTGATTCCTGCCTCTGGGATTTAGACTCCAGCATTGGAGACATATTCAAAGCAACTTTGTTTGTCAACATGGTGTTAGTTGACCAAATTACAGACGATGTCTAATCGATCGAGCTTGAACAATGGGCTCAAAAGATGGATACTAGGTGGGAGTTACATTTCGAACAACATGAACTGCCTAATGAAGACGACGTCGTCCAAGTTAATTTAGGAGATGAATCATCTCTTAAACCAATCTTCATCAGTAAAAGTCTATCTGGCGATGAACGACAATCTCTTATACATCTTATAAGAGAATACATTGACATCTTTACATGGAGCTATAAAGACATGCCAGGCTTGGACCCTAAAGTTGCTATATACCGCCTAAATATTTCGTCTAAAGCTAAGCCAGTGAAGCAGCAGCAACGACGATTCCGACCAGATATCATGGAGGCCATCGAGAATGAAGTCAAGAAGCTTATTGTCCGTGGATTCATTCACGAAGAACAACACCCTGACTGGGTCGCAAATATTGTTCCAGTCATAAAAAAGAATGGTAAAGTTCGAGTCTGTATCAATTACCGTGATTTGATCTCTGTATGCCCATAATATGTTTCTTCTACCGATCACCGACATAATGATTGACAATACTTGCAACTTCGAGCAGATGTCCTTCATGGATGGGTTCTCAGGCTACAACCAGATCAAGATGTTCCCCGATGATGAGAAACATACATCTTTTCGAGCACCGTTGGGGGTATACTGCTATACGGTGATGCCCTTCGGATTGAAAAATGCAGGGGCAGCATACTAGCGAGCTATGAACACAATTTTTGGCGATCATTTGCACAAAACAGTGGAATGCTATATAGACAATATCGTAGTTAAAAGTCATCTCAAGGGCAACCACCTCCAAGACTTGAGAACGGTATTCGAACTAATGCGTGCACACCAACTCAAGATGAATCCAACCAAGTCTTTTCTAGGAGTCTCCAGCGACATATTCCTTGGTTTTGTTATCACTTCAAAGGGTATACATCTTGACAAGGAGAAAGTGAAAGCCATCCTCGATATGCATCCCCTAAGAAATCTCAAAGAGCTACGCGGACTTCAAGGAAGGCTAGCCTACATTAGACGATTCATTTCGAACCTTTCTGGAAGGTGTCAACCGTTTACTCAGCTCATGAAGAAAGACGTATCTTTCGTCTGGACTGAACAATATCAATGCGCATTTGATGACATCAAAAAGTATCTCACAAGCCCCCAGTATTGGTGGCTCCAATAATGGGGAAGCCCTTCTTACTATATGTTCGCACTATGGACCATTCCCTTGGTGTCCTATTAGCTCAGAAGAATGTAGGCGGTCATGAACAAGTAATCTACTACCTCAACCGTACAATGGTGGGTGCCGAGCACAGATACACACCTGTGGAAAAGGAATGTCTTGTACTAGTATTTGCTATCCAGAATACGTGCCACTATGTGTCTGGGCAGAATATCCAAATCATATCTAAAGTCAATCCTCTCAGAATACTCATGACTAAACCGGGTTTTCTTAATTTTCGTTTAGCTACATGGGCAATGCTATTGACTCCGTACGATATGTTGTTCATCCCTCAGAAGGTAGTAAAAAACCAACCGTTAGCTGATTTTCTAGCAGATCATCCGGTGCCAGAATCTTCCAAACTCTACGATGAAATCCTCGATGAAGTAGTAGAGTCTAACACCGCAACTGAAAAAATCCCTATTTGGTGAATGTTCTTTGACGGTGCATCAAGAACAAGACCTAAAAGAAATATCGTGGCCGGAGTAGGCATCGTGCTTGTGTCACCCGACCATCTGGTTATACACCGTGCATATTCTCTCGTGGAACCCTGCACCAACAACGTGGCCGAATATAATACCCTATTGATCGACCTTCAACTGGTAAAACAACTGGGAGTTGACTATCTAGAAGCTTACGGCAATTCTAAGCTAATAGTTAGTCAGGTCCGAGGGGATTATGAAGTTCATCACGAAGATCTCATCCCATATCTTAAAGCGACAATCGAATTGGCTTCTACTTTAGTCGGTCTTGCTGCTTCCTTGACCGTTCCTGTCAATACTCAGCATTCGATCACAGTATCTGGTTGAGAGTTGTTCTGTGTAAAAGATGTCTTGCATATTCATTACAGTTACGCAGCAGAAACAAATATCGACGTTAAATACTAGAGATTTCCTTTCCTAGACTATGCTGTCTATGGAATCCTACCTGAGGATCCAAAGGAAGCAGTATCTGTCCAAAGGCGATCCCTCAGATTTTACTATTATACAACTACCAAAATAACGTACCGACACTCTTATGATGGGTTATTGTTACAATATTTATCAGACACAGAAGCCAAATATGCACTCCGTGAGGCTCACGACGGAGTTTGTGGTACACATCAACCAGGCCCCAAATTACAAGATCGCCTCAGACGAATGAGTTATTATTAGCCCACGATGATAGCAGACGCTGTTAAATATACAAAGAAGTATAGGGCTTGTCAGTTCCATACCGACTTCATTCGTCAACCTTCGGAGTTTCTACACCCGACAACAGCATCTTGGTCTTTTGAAGCCTGGGGTATGGACGTCATAGGCCCAATCAGCCCGCCATCTTCCAGAGGGCATCGATTTATCCTAGCTATAACCGATTACTTCTCTAAATGGGCGAAAGCTATACCGCTCACCGAAGTGAAGACGTCGAACATAATCAGTTTCATCAAACATCACGTTATTTATCGCTTCGGCCTACCTCGCAGGATCATCCATGATAACTGTCCACAATTCGCGAGCCATACATTCTATCGGTTCTGCGATAAGAATCGAATCCAGAATGTAGCCTCTACTACCTACAATCAAGCAGATAATGGGTTAGCAGAAGACTTCAATAAGACCATCATTAAACTTCTTAAAAAGTTCGTGTCTTCAAACAATCGCGATTGGAATGAGAAGCTCGACGAATGTCTCTGGGCTTATCGTACAACGGTCCGGACTCCAGCAGGCAGTACGCCATTCTCTCTGGTTTATGGAAGCGAAGCAGTTCTTCTCCTAGAAATCCATATTTTCTCTCTTCGAGTGGCCTTAGCCAGTAAGTTGACTGTTGAAGAAAGTTACCGTCTGCAACGATAAGAGCTCGAAGCGCTAGACGAAAAACACATTTTAGCTCAGAAGCGTATTGAGCTATACCAAGCATGCCTTTCCAGAACCTTTAATAAAAAGGTAAAGAAAAGAATCTTCCAAGTTGGTGATCTGGTCTTTGCAGTGAGAAGACCAATGGTCATGACGCACAAGACAAAAGAAAAATTCTAGCCTAAATGGGAAGGTTCTTTCGTTATAGAATCAGTGTATTCTAACGGTGCGTATCAACTAACCAAACCTGATGTTGACTTGCTCATGATGCCGATCAATGACAAGTTCTTGAAAAAATATTATGTGTAACCTTTATGAATAGTGTTCACATATACCTTGTTTCAGTCATGTAAATGTACAGTGCAATATTTATATGATTCGAAAAAATCATCTAACTATTATCCGTATTTCAAGAGTCTTGAATATGCCATGGATAATAGGTCCTCTAAAAAGATTCCCCAGTAGAATTATTTTTGTTTTGGACTCTGCCTAAATTCGATTTGACGAAAATAAGTCACGTTTCAATTACCTCTGAACTGTTTTCGATAATTATTTCCCCAGTGGGATGATTAAGAAATGTTTTGCCATGTCCATATAACCTCTGAGCAAAACATTTATTATAATATGCTAGTCCCAAAATACTTAGGACTAGGTACGTATCCACGCCAGCTGCATACATACGAAGTGTACTCCAATATATGAAACCATCGTATGTATACATAAGATGTGAAATGCAGTAATCCATGATACTAATCTCATCCACAATAAAAGAATCAATATAAAATAGAAATCAACACAAAATTATAATTTGTACAAAAGCTGGGCGGAGATAAGGTCCACTACCAACTATCTCAAATAAAATACAAAAGAATGAATAGATGAAGTAACAAGACGAGCCAAGTGCAATCATCTTCGAAAGGATGGAGAAGATCACGGCCTCGGCTAGAACACCCGCAATATCACAGAAGCACACACCCGGAGAGATAACCAGGTTCTCAGAGGGACGTAACAAGATACATGAAGAACATGCCATAAATACTGAATACAAAATATGCCATAAAGAAAATGAGTGACAAGACAACAATAAGGAAATCTAACCGTACTACTGTGTTCATACAGTTAAGAACAAACCTCCAACGTATGGGCATCTGGCTCAGGTGCAGGAAACTCAGGTATGGTCCCATCAGGATACCAGGGACCTCAAAGCATAACATTCCTCGAATGTCAGAGGCCAGCATGATCAGGAATAGGAAAGTGCATATGTGGCCCATATGTTAAGGAACTGTTCTTTCCACCCAATGCTCCTATCATGTCGTATCCACGACCATGTAACACTACTAACCATTAAGTCTTCTAACATACAACTATTGACAGTTAGACCTAACGCACGTCCTATACGCATCAGTAATCAGCCAACACGCAAGTCCGGATGCTATATGCTACTCACAACTCACACATATCGTGGCACATCAGTGTCAAAGTTTATGTAATGCACTAAACTAGTGGTAGCCCTTAACTCTAGGTCCATATGCAAAAGTTAATAACAAAGTAAACTGATAATCACTGAGTAGGTAGCAAATCAGGAACTGTAAGAACCGAAAATAATGAACAGAGATATGTAATAAATAAATGCAGACTGAATATAAATAGTTTAATGGCAAGGCATTTTGCCTGAGGTTATGTGCAAAAGAAAATGATCCAGTAGCTCGAACCGTCAAATAAACGAAGTAAGAAAAGCCAAATCCCGCAGATGACTCCGGATGCTGCAACAAACATCATGAACAAGTTTGAAATAAAAGATATTCCTAGAAAATGCCTGTACAAAAGTTAAATTCTGGAACAGGGGCAAATTCGTAATTTTGGGTCAAAATGATATCCACCGTTGGACCCGCTTTGTACCGAAATACGTGCCAATATCTACGATCTCAAAAGTTGTCAAACTATATGCCTACAGATTTATTTTGATGAGATAAACCCAACGGTATGTCCAATTTTGGATTCTAGTGGGCTGTGCACAAAATCGCCCGTTGAGTAGGATTGTAGGCCCGCCAAAATAGCGTCCCGGTCAACCTTCACAGAATTAAACCAAACTTGGCATACAGGACCAAAAAAATAATACGGTCATGTTGGTACAAGTTTCGTCTCAATACGACGACTGTACACGAAGTTATGGCCAAGTTTGCAAAAAGTCGATACAGGGGTATCTCGACGGATACGCACTGATTTCGTCGCGCACATACAACAAAATCGGGTTCCGTCAGTTCCCATACATCGACAACATCCATACGCACCTTTCGATGCATATAATATGCGACCACATCGCCCGGTTTGTCGGGGCGCACGCCGTACGGTGTGTTTTTTTAATTTTCGAAAACAGAATTTATAATTTTTCGTGAAACTTTAACGTGTAACTTTTTACACACTAAATGAAAAGTGAATCCAGAAGATGCGTTACAATCTCGGTTATGTTGTCTTTGACTATCTTTGATTAGTTTCTACAAAATCTTAAAGTACAGAACGATAATTGGCCAACAAGTTGGTGTTTTACAACAGTTTTTAATATACCAGAAAAATAGTTTTTCCCCAACTTTGTCTCGATTTTTCGAGCAAGTTGGATGGCCATGTCAAAATCCACCTAGGGGATCTCGAAGAGGGTCAAGTTGGCTTTTTACACAAATTTACGGATCGAAAAACGGATTTAAATTGATAGAGAAATCGCATGGAGAAGTTAGGTACCTTGGTTTTAAATTCTGTTGATGTTGTTGTCGTTTGTCGTTGGTGTTGGTGTTTGCCGTGGCGACCGCGAGGCGGGGCTGCTGTGGCTGGGCGCGAAGGTGCTCACCGGAAAGGGGGTATGGGGTGAGCGGAGGAGAGAGGAGTAAGGAGAGAGGAAGGAGAGATTGACTAGGGTTTGTATATATATATATATATATATATATATATACATGTTAAAGGAGGGAGGGGGGTTCGGCCCCTTGCTTGGGCGCACAATGCAGATGCTGCTGCTTTGCTCATTTTAGTTGTGGTCAGTTCCCACCACATGCCTATCTGGGCTTAAATTTGGTCCGGGCCCAGTTCGGACTGGTTTGGCCCAACCGGGTCATCTAAAAATCAATATATAAAATAATATCATATTAAAATAATTTAAATGAGTCAATTCACAACTTGGTCTGGTTTCCTAGTTTGGACATCACTATGGCTAGGCTTCCTCTGGCATGGCTAGTACACTAGTCAAGGCACACTGCTATATCTTCCGTGCCAAAATTCATGGTCGTCTTGTCCTCCAAAACTCAACAATGGCTAAGGTCATTTTTAATAATTAATAAAATCCATAAATTGTATAAGTTCATTTTTAAGTCTTTTTAAATAAAAAAATAATAATAATAAAAAATTAGGGGTTTTACATCCTACCCAACTTACAAGAATTTTGTCCTCGAAATTTAGGATTAATAAGGTAGATAGGGTTGAGGAATAGTAAGAGTTCGTCAATACCAAAATATAATTAAATTTTGGAGGAGGAGATGAAACGGCCTTCAACACAACTATGCATTTAGGAACTTGTTAATTCGACATACACAAAATTTATCAGGGTTATGGGATTGATTGATGGTCGCTAGTGAAGATAACAAAATTTGGATAACATGAATTAAAGAGTAGCAATGAATTCGGTAGTTCAAAGAAAATAATTTGACAATTGGAAAATGTGGTTCCTTGAGAGAAAACTGGATACTAATCGTCTTAGTTGAGAGTTGAATTTAAGTGAATGATTAGAATCATTCTCGAGTGCTCCTAAATAATTGGGAGGGCACGATAACAATTCTAGGGTTGAGGAATGAGGAGTAGTTAAAGGCGAGGATATAGCCACATGAGTCGGTCGATGGTTATCTACATTTCGTGTATAAATAACTGATAGGGCAACCAAAGATGATACCTTGAGTCTATCTAGCAAGTACATGCCTTGTCTTTCCAAAATAAGTAAAAGACAAGAACAACAAAGGTTTCAAAGACGGTGCTATTGAGTACGAATGCGGGGTTCATAGGCGACAAAATAATTCAAAAGAGAATTGTCAAGGCTATCGCGGATGAGACTCTAAGGCAAGTTTAACTATGTCTCCATCCACTTAGAATAATACATGAAAAATGAACCAAAGTTCAATAGGTTGATCAGACCATCATGTACCGGTTCTGATTAGACAATATGTTAGTGGGTGCACCCAATAAAATATGTCATGATCAAGTTTGGTAAAGAAATAAACTTGTAAAACTAAGGCTAAATTAGCAGCATGAGATTGTCGAAGTGTGAGCACGGGAGGTAGTGATGGAGGAATTTAATTAGTCCAAGATCTTTTTTTAAAAAATCAAATCTTGCCCGAAGTGTGGGCCTATACTATTGTCCTTGTTTTCTTCACTTTTGGCTTGGTTGTCTATATAAGTTAGGGCCCTCTGAATTTATAGTCTGAGCAAACTTATCAACATGGGTCACAAGGACAAAGGCTTTGTTGGGCCGTGAGGTATTCTACCCAACTTACAAGAGTTAAACTAGTAGTGTGATGGGCAATAGGTTAAGCAATCAAGATAAAGCACAAATTTAAGCATTTATGGAATTAAGTAGAACAAAATCACATATCGGATTAAGGGGTTGAGTCAAGGTTGGATCTCTTAATTGAAGTCGAGAAGTATTTTGGTGTCATGGTAGAGGTTATAGTTTGGCCATTTTGACCATAAAGTCATATCAAGAAATAGAGTACAAGGAGACGTGTTTTTGTGGGACATGATATATCTACATGAAGGTGTGCCTGTCTAGGTCTCACATATAAAATTTGTTGGAAGAAAAAGTCTAGTGTTGTACTCCTAATATCCAAGTCATGGTAAGGGACGCCAAAAGATCAAAAATAGAAAGTGGGAGTTCATGGGGTGATAATTTATGCACAAAAATAAAGGAGATCAAGTTAAATCATGAGATAAAATTTATTTAAGGAATCTAGTGAAATAATAATTTAGGGACACAGTTATAGTGAGAAGATAGTCTTCTAGATGAATACAGTCAAGGAGCGATCAATTCGTTATTCAATCCGGAAAAGGTTAATAGGTCACGAGGAAAGGTCGAGTAAGTCAAGATTGGGATACAGTCGCATAGTTTGGTAGATGACTAACAACACTTGTGTACATACTACTATCATGGCCATGAGTGATATGGCAATTAGTGTGGAGTACATCTATCTTATTAGAGCTATCTTGATGGCCTATCATTAAGATTTTAACTCAAGTTTCCTCCAAAAGTTTCTTAATAAATTTTTTAAAAATAAACCACCAAAATTTGTATTCACTCCAAGCCGTTCAAATTTATCATAAAAAAATTTAAATCACTTTCATAAATCTCAAAGCAAATTTTTATCATGTTACTACTGGCTTTTTCAAAATTTTACATTTTAAATTTAACTTTTAAATTCAAGAGTTCATAAATCATGAATATATATATAAAATATCCATAATCAATTATAATTTTAAAACTCTACAAAAATTAATAGCTCCCCAGATAAAAATTTCTAGCACATACAAAACAATCTCAAAATTTTAGCTCAATATTTTAATGCACTCATCAATTGTAACTTCTATTCATACTAAGTCATTCCAACATAATCACAATTTTTAAATGGTAACTTTATTTGATCAATCAAAACAACCTTATCACATCATTAATATATTTTTATTTTATTTTTATTTTTTTCAAAAATTTGTAATATTAGCAATCCAATATTAAACTAAATTTTCAAAAATCTTATTACTCATAAAATTTTTTTAAACCAAAAATCTAAATAGATTTGTAAATCCTCCATCATAGGACACAATTTAAAATAAAAAAAATCTTAAAAATTGTTTACATAACTTTCAATTAAACCAAAATTCACCATCATTACTTCCACTTAAAATTCAAAATTTACTAAACACGAAAATCGTAAGTTGTACAACTCAAATTTAAATAATTTCTACAACCACATTTGAATTCTAAGATCATTTTCAAACCAAATTTATAACTGTTCAAAGGTGTATAACTATAACCCAATAAATCATAGATATCACAACTCAAAAAAAAAACTAAATCAATCTATAACTCCATAATTCATAAATATCAAAACTCAAAACTCAAAACTCCAATCAATTTCTTAAATCAATGGTATAAGGATTATAGCAATTTTTTTTCCTGTAGTATCAATCCTATGGTGTTTACTATTTAGAAATCTCAAGATTAAAACTTTCCTTGGTAATATCCTACTTTACAAATTACTAATCATTAAATCACACTTTAAAAAAACTTTTTTAACTCAATTAGACTCTTAAATGTATTCCAATTGCCAATATAACCATTCTAGCCATATTTTTGACATATGAGCATATACTAGTGTAGTCATCTTTCTAGTTGACACTAAGCACGAAAATAAGAATCAACGGAAGAAAGGAATCAAGCAAGATGCAATTCAAGGAAGTCGAACGAGAGTTCGGAATTTAAAGCCAAGGGAAGAGGTCAAGCTGTATGGATGAGATTCCTAGATTCTAATCCTATGTTGCAGGCTCACATCGGTACAGTAATGTAACCGAAGTGACAAACTTGACCTGCATGGGCCACCGCAAAAATATGTAACGCCCCAGTCCCAAAATACTTAGGACTAGGTACGTATCCATGCCAGCTGCATACATACGAAGTGTACTCCAATATATGGAACCATCGTATGTATACATAAGCTGTGAAATGCAGTAATCCATGATACTAATCTCATCCACAATAAAAGAATCAATATAAAATAGGAATCAACACAAAATTATAATTTGTACAAAAGTTGGGCGGAGACAAGGTCCACTACCAACTATCTCAAATAAAATGTACGAGAATGAATAGATGAAGTAACAAGACGAGCCAACTGCAATCATCTTCGAAAGGATGGAGAAGATCACGGCCTCGGCTAGAACACCTGCAATATGACAGAAGCACACACCTGGATATAACCAGGTCCTCAGAGGGACGTAACAAGATACAGAAAGAACATGCCATAAATACTGAATACAAAATATGCCACAAAGAAAATGAGTGACAAGACAACAATAAGGTAATCTAACCGTACTACTGTATTCATGAAGTTAAGAACAAACCTCCAACGCATGGGCATCTGGCTCAGGTACAGGAAACTCAGGTATGGTCCCATCAGGATACCAGGGACCTCAAAGCATAACATTTCTCGAATGTCAGAGGCCAGCAGGACCAGGAATAGGAAAGTGCATATGTGGACCATACGTTAAGGAACTGATCTTCCCACAAATGCTCCTATCATGTCGCATCCACGACCATGTAACACTACTAACCATCAAGTCTTCTAACATACAACTATTGACAGTTAGACCTAACGCACGTCCTATATGCATCAGTGATCACCCAACACGCAAGTCCGGATGCTATATGCTACTCATAACTTACACATCTTGTGGCACATCAGTGTCAAAGTTTATGTAATGTACTAAACTAGTGGTAGTCCCTTAACTCTAGGTCCATATGCAATCAAAGGTTAATAACAAAGTAAACTGATAATCACTGAGCAGGTAGTAAATTAGGAACTGTAAGAACCAAAAATAATGAACAGTGATATGTAATAAATAAATACAGACAGAATATAAATAGTTTAATGGCAAGGTATCTTTCCTGAGGTTATGTGCAAAAGGAAATGATCCAGTAGCTCGAACCATCAAATAAACGAAGTAAGAAAAGCCAAATCCTGCAGATGACTCTGGATGGTGCAACAAACATCACGAACGAGTTTGGAATAAAAGATATGCCTAGGAAACGCCAGTCCAAAAGTTAAATTTTGGAACATGGACAAATTCGTAATTTCGGATCAAAACGATATCCACTGTTGGATCTGCTTTGCACCAAAATGTGTGCCAATATTTATGGTCTCTAAAGTCGTCAAACTATATGTCTACAGATTTATTTTGGTGAAACAAATCCAATGGTATGTCCAATTTTGGATTTCGGTGGGCCGTGCAAAAAATCGTCTGTTGAGTAGGATTGTGGGCCCGCCAAATAGCGTTCCGGTCAACCTTCACAGAATTGAACCAAACTTGGCATACAGGACCAAAAAAATAATACGGTCATTTTGGCGCAAGTTTCGTCTCAATTCGACGACTGTACACGAAGTTATGGCCAAGTTTACAAAAAGTCGATATAGGGGTATTTCGACGGATACACACTGATTTCGTCGCGATATGCAAAGAAATCGAGTTCCGTCAGTTTCCACACGTCGACAATATCCATACGCGCCTTTCGATGCGTATAGTGCACGACCACGTTGCCCGGTTTGTCGGGACGCATGCCGTATCGGGGTGTTTTTCTAATTTTCGAAAACAGAATTTACAATTTTTCGTGAAACTTTAACAACGTGTAACTTTTTACACACTAGATAAAAAGTGAATCCAGAAGGTGCGTTACAATCTCGATTATGTTGTCTTTGACTATCTTCAATTAGTTTCTATAAAATCTTAAAGTACAGAACGAAAATTGGCCGACAAGTTGGTATTTTACAACAGTTTTTAATATACCAGAAAAATGATTTTTCTTCAACTTTGTCTCGATTTTTCGAACAGATTGGATGGCCATGTCAAAATCCACTTGGGGGATCTCGAAGAGGGTCATGTTGGCTTTCTACACGAATTTACGGATCTAAAAATAGATTTAAATTGATGGAGAAATCGCATGGAGAAGTTAGGTACCTTGGTTTTAAATTCTGTTGATGTTGTTGTCGTTTGTTGTTGGTAGTGGTGTTTGTCGTGGCGACCACGAGGCGGGGCTGCTGTGGCTGGGCGCGGAGGTGCTCGCCGGAAAGGGGGTATGGGGTGAGCGGAGGAGAGAGGAGGAAGGAGAGAGGAAGGAGAGATTGATTAGGGTTTGTATATATATATATATATATATATATATATATATATATATATATATATATATATTTATATATATATATATATATATATATATATACATGTTAAAGCAGGGAGGGGGGTTCGTCCCCTTGCTTGGGCGCACAATGCAGATGCTGCTGCTTTGCTCATTTTAGTTGTGGTCGGTTCCCACCACATGCCTATCTGGACTTAAATTTGGTCCGGGCCCAGTTCGGACTTGTTTGGCCCAACCGGATCATCTAAAAATTAATATATAAAATAATATCATATTAAAATAATTTAAATGAGTCAATTCACAACTTGGTCTGGTTTTTCTAGTTTGGACATCACTATGGCTAGGCTTCTCCCGGCATGGCTAGTACACTAGTCAAGGCACACTACTGCATCTTCCGTGCCAAAATTCATGGTCGTCTTGTGCTCCAAAACTCGACAATGGCTAAGGTCATTTTTAATGATTAATAAAAACCATAAATTGCATAAGTTCATTTTTAAGTCTTTTTAAATAATAAAATAATAATAATAATAAAAATTAGGGGTTTTACATTCATCAAGGATAATCACGTCCATATTGCCTCTGAATTATCCACTCCTACCTAATGTTATATATCCTTCCACGTCCATATTATATCTGGTCAGATATAGAACATCCTCTGCTAATACGTCCATATTACCTCTATTAACAGCTTATTTCAACTTATTATCTATATTCAAGAACCCTGAATATAAAACGGATAATAAGTCCACATCAAATTTCCCAGCAGATTATCCACCAGAAATATCCTTACTACGTCCACATTACCTCTAGTTCTGATATTTCACAAACTTTATTCATGACTTTTGAAAGCCAAAAGACTTTATTAAAACGTCTGTCAGAAGACGGAGAAAAAGATACAAGAGTCTTGACGGCTAAAAGAAACAGATACAAACAAAAAATCTAAGGGATATACAATCGATTGATATTATCCCTTAGAGCCGCAATTTCGGCTTCGAACTACGTGGTAGCACGGCGGTGCACCTCTTCTTGACGAGCAGCTTCATCCTGGAAGGGGATCAGATTCATGTGCTTTTCCTCCAACTTTACCAGCTGTTCTTTTAAGTGGTCGAAAGTTATGGCGGTCGTGGCAGCCTGAGCCAAATAGTCCACCTGTTCAGACGTCGATGTCCTCAAGCTGGCCACCAATTGAGCAATCTTACTCTAGATCCGTACAATATGATTATATTTCTCAGTAATCTGTACAGCCAACTCATTTTTTGAAGCAACACGTACCTCACTCGCAGCGTTGAACTGCTCATACTGATCAGCCAACTCACTAATCTCTTGAGCGAGGGCATCCTTCCTTGCCTGGAAAGTAGCCTCCTCCTTCGCGAGAGCCGCGATCAAAGCCTCGTCTTCTGCACTGAATAGCGTCGTCGGACTCCGTTGTTTGGCATCCCAAAATCTGGCCACCTGACCCTCCAGATCATTCAGAACCCTCCTCAGAGCATTAGCACGCTCTTCATAGCTGGTGAAGCTCTCAAGGGTTGCCACTTGGCATTCAGCAACAACCTTCACAGGGCCAAAGGCGGCGTTCCAATTCAGAACTCCAGGAAGCTTTACTTCCAAGACAGAATAGAATGCTTTGACGACTTCCTGGGCCATCTCGTCGTCTTCGGTGGAGGTCGTCGGGGAGGAAGCTTGATGAGGTTCTTCCGCTCCAGGAAGAGATATCTGACAAGAAGTCGAACCTGAAAAGAAAACAATATATGCATCAGTAACAAAAAAGGAAGAGTACGAAAGAGTTATAATTTTGTACCTTCGGCATGCTCAGCGCCAGCCTGGGCTAAGTCATCGGTCTTGGCTTCAGGAAAACCGAGAGCAGGCCCAGGCGGTTCAAGAACAACAATATCAAGGCCTCGAGCAGCATCAGGCTAGGTATCTTCCATGGCCCCAGCTTGACCGGAAGCAGATTCAGCAACAGCCCCTCAGTAGGCTATTCAACCTCTCCTTCTGTAGCCGATGCCGGCTCACTAACATATCCCTCCGTACCAGAAAATTCAGAGAAGCTAGGAAAAACCTTTGTTTCTTCCCCAATGTCTTGGGCTATCTTTACGAATGGTTCCTTTTCCTTGTCTACAAGGGAATATACAATCATGGTCAGCCTTACGAGGAGCACACAAAATTGAAATCGAAAAATCTCATTCGAAAAGAGGCACAAAGATAACGTACCCGCGGGAGGATGAGCCGATTGGACTTGATTCTCGTCCAAATCTTTCATTATGGCCCCGATTTCAGATAACACCCCCAGGAAGATATCGAAAGAAGGATTGGCGTTCTGCTCGCCACCATAACTTGGGCATTTGCCCTAATCATCCTTTGATTCAGCCTCCTTGACTGGGGAAGACTGGACGTCATCTGCCGGTCGAGGAAATAAGGGGACACTTTTGTCATATCCACTTCCATAGACGAGGAGGCACCTGCCTCAGATGTAATTTCAGGTTCCTGTGCAAAGGACAAACGCAAGGGTGAGAAAACTTCTAATGGTTTGACCAAAATAGCTATGGAATCTAGGAAGGGATCTACCTCCCGAATGGTAACGACCCGCGATGCCGTGCCACTTCTTCCAGTTTGTCGGGAGGACCTTCTCAAAGGAGGTGAGCCAGCTGTGGTGGCCCATGCAGGTCAGAGTCGCAACTAGTACGATTTTATAGTGGTGCTTGACTTAGAGCGCTGCTACGAGCCTGCTATTAGGATATAGGTTCTAGGTTATGATAGGAGTTGCTCAATCACAGTTAGGAACTCTTGATAGATTCCAGGGATAACCCCTAAGAATCTTACTTCAAAAACTCTTGAGTCTATTCCCACTTGCCTCCATTTACACTTCCTTGATTTGTTGTTGATTTTGATTCCTGATGTTCGTTGTTGACTTTGATCTTGCATCGGGATAAATTTTGTGGATTGAATTAAGGTATATCCCGATAAGGTAAATGTCTGCTTTACTTATGGAGTTTATAATTTATTGCAGTCATACAAGCTAGCATGACAAGGACATAGAGCCTGATTTTAGATATGCTTATCCTAGTTATAGAATTTGAATTTTCTTGCAGCCATACCGGTTGGCGTGGTAAGAATTCCAGATGACATGATTTTAGGGTGTATACCTTAGTTATGGACTCTATCGTTTATTGCAGCTATGCTTACTGGCATGGCAGAAATTTTGGCAACATAATTTCAGGAAGAATATATGGTTATCAGATTATATCTTAAATTGAATCACTTTGTTATGACCGGATGAGCAAGAACGTATTCTTATCATCATGCCTCCCCGTCTTGGTTAACTCTGTCTATCTACTGTCACATTCACTTTTCAATTTCAAGGGTATTTTAGTAATTGTTATTTATTTCAACTTTTATGATTTTATTTGAATTTTTATCTATTTATTAATTGGATTGCTTGCAGTATGATTTGATTGGTTGCAGACTAGTGACTTGGTAGTATAAGTGGTTTGACCTTAGCCAACCATGACCTAGAACCATTATGCTATATTAGAAATAGATTTATTATCATTAGAATTAATTTAGATTTTATTAGTTAAATTTTAGAGTGATTAATTAATTTTTAGCCATTTTGGCCTTTCTGTGATTTTCTGAATATGTTGACTTATGACTGTGTTAGCAACTGGTTTAACCTTAGGGGACATTGTATAGGGACTAACCATGCCTTAGAATTATTATTTTCATATTTAGAATTTATTTTAGGCATTAGTTTATTTTTAAGGCTTTTATTGATTTATTTAGCCATTTTGCATGTAGGCCTTTAAGCTTTTTGACTTGGGCCCATTTCTACTTGAGAAAGAGTTGGCCCAAGTGAAACCCTAACCCCTAGAGACCCCCCTTGGCTGCCCAAACAGCAGTACCCCCTCCTTCTTTTCAACATTTATGAAATTTTTGAGCCTCCACAAAGAAACCCTAAAAGATCCATCTCTCCAAAACACCTTTTTCCTTCATTCGGAGTCCGTTTTTTCCCAAACAAACTCCGTTGCGCTCGTCGAGAAGAGGAGGATCTTCTGGAGCATTTCTGGAGTGGAGACGGAGGTTTTTGCTAGAGGGAAATCGGCTGACACGACAACCGAAGAGCTCCGATCATTGAGTTTTGACACTCAATGGGTAAAATCCTAATCTACCATTATAAATTTGGTTTTTTCTTCATTTTTGCATCCATGTAGGTGCCCTAGCCTTGCCCACAAAATTTGGTGGGATTTTGACTCCGTTTGATGGAGGTATCGAGCCCGTGTCTGTCCCTTACGACACGTGTTCGACGAAATGCAGCTTAGGATAGAAAGTTGTTATTTTTTGTTTCCGACTTCATGTATGTTTAGATAATATGATTTTGATAAACTTTTGTGAAGACGGATTTGGGTTTGACATCGTTTCAGCGACGTTTCGGGCAACGGACGCACGTGCACGGATCCCGTGCACGAGGCCGTGCGTGCCCTGCTGTCCGCGTGTGATTTCTCGATACACAGAGCATATTTTTGCGTGAAAATTTATGAGCAGGTGGGGGCAACCTCTTCCCTCATGCTTGTAAAATTTCACAACTTTTTGTTGAGCGAGCGCGGAGAAATCGCTCATGCACCGCTCAGCACTGTGCATTCAGCCTGTCATTTTTGTCACGAAAACGGACTTCGTGCACGCACACGACGCAGCGAAGACCCGTTCAAGGACCCAAAACATGTCTACCTAGACCTAGACGACCCGTAGGGTGAACCCCGAGTCACGGCGTGGCCCGACGAGGGAGCAACGAGGCCGGAACCACGCGCACGAGGGCTCACGGGCGCACGCGCGCGAGCAGCAGGCCGCGCGGGTGCGGGGGCTGCGTGCGCCGCTTTGGCGAAGTGTGTCACCATGTCATCGTGTCCTAGACCTACCCCAGGACCCCCCCAGCTATGTGCACAAGCACGTGGCGTTTCGTTGCGTATGCGGCGCTCAAACGAGCGAGAACGCACGCGTACCATGCGGTATCGGGAAATTCCGATACGCGTTCTGTGGACACGACACAAACACGATTTCGAACCCGAGAGTATACGAACGCATCACGTGGGTTGAAGCCAACATGTATTCCAAGTTTCGCGAGTTCGTTTGGTGTATTTTGGATTTTGGGTCGTTGTGTGAATTGGGTTGTTTTTCTTTAGTTTTCGATTTTTGAATTAATATGATATTCTGATTTTTCAGCTTCTTAGCTTCTAAAATCTGAGTTTACAGGACCTATATCAAATTTTGGATTCGTGGGAACCAACCTTTGGCTTTGTTTCATAATTTTTCCATCATTTATGAATATATATGTTTCAATATAGCTTTATGCATATATTTAACTATATATATATATGTTTCAATATAGCTTTATGCATATATTTAACTATATTCCTAATGTATATATATCGCGAATGGGTCAAGGGAGATATATTTCCAGATTTTAGACTCTTTATTTATCTCTCATCATTGCGTATCTTTCCATTTAAACGTTTGTGTATATAGATATATCTATATATATGTAACTTCTTACTTTGTATATATGTATATAAATAGTATATTATTTTGAGTAATTCCATGGTTGCGTTTTACTGTTTTTAATCTCAGATTTACCCCATTTCAGTAAGCACCAGCACACACACACACACACACACACACACACACACACACACACACACACACACACACACACCATCTTTTGTTAGAAATAGGGTTTGGTTGTATTGTATATACACATGTGTGTGTATATACCTATATGTATATAGGTGCTTGGAAACCCTCTTGGAATAGATTATAGTTGTGTATATAACTATAGGAGTCCTAGGACAGATTTGGTTTGTCATTTCGAGCTTAGTTTAGTCGAATTGGCCGACAAGTTGACCAAATTGACAAAAGTCAACTTTGGGTCAAACTTGATCCAATTCAACTCAAATGAACTCCAAATGACCTAGAATTTTGTGTATGACCTAGAAATTAGTAGAAGGACTAATTGACCCAGGTTTGACCAGGTTTGACCAGCGTTGACCAGGTTTGACCAGAGTTGACCGAGGGTTGACTTTGACCAAAATGGACCTAAAAGCATGTAGTCTTGCATTGTAGCTATTTCTTTTGATATTGTTGACTTGGTTGTGACATGTGTGTATTTTAAATAGGTTTACATTGCCCTAGTTTAGTTACACCTCATCCTCAGCAGTTCGATTTGCCAAGCGAGTACATTCTCTGATCTTTTCATACTCCTTTAGATATGTTCTCTTGTTATAGACTAGTATACTTGATGCTGACACGATGTTCACACGGATTAGTACCCTCTGGATCTTTTCATGCGATGTTATCCTCTCGGATACATCGAGTATGTCATGTTCATGTACTTTATCATGGCTATCATGTACTCCATGTATTCATATTTATCCATGTGTACTCATATGTTATTCATGTATACTCATGACCATATGAGCCCTATGTATACAGTAGTTGTTATCCATATGCAATAACATAACATGCATTGATCCTTATGTATTGATTGAGGGCAGGAAGAGTGTAGTTGGTTATGTGATCATTATCGCCAGTAGGTATCCATGTGCACTCCATAGCTGTATCCATGTGCAACCCAAGCTGTTTACATAACCAATTCATGCTCTGATTCACGTAGAAGGTTACATTTCTCTATTTATCATATTATATCTCATTTTATAGTCTCTCTCTCTTGTTGATTTCCTTTACAGCGATTCATGTATATTTTTCTATAGCTTGCTTTATATGTCCATTCCTGTTATGAACTGTTATGAGAGATATGTGCTCGTTCCGTCCTGACTGGGCGTGTTAAAAATTTTACTGGTATTGATGAGGAGTACTGTCCTACCTATTATGGCATTGGCTTAGATGATACTGGTGACGTGGACCCTCAAGAGGATCCCACAGTCGCTGAAGACTTGCCCATAGTCTAGCTGAGACTTTAGTATTTTTATTGTTTATCTATTTGAGACTTTATGAATTGTATTTGAGATTTATTCTGGTGGTTTATACCTAGACTTTTTATCTGTGACTCTCTTGAGATTCTTTCTTCTATTCCATCTTAGTTTTGTGATTGAGTTACTTATTATTATTATTACTCTCCATTCGGAGTTTATTTTAGACTGTGTTAAATATTGTGACTCAGGACAGTGTTCTACCATCGACACTGCGGCGTAGGCTGGGCGTATTCACTTCTCGTGCCCTTTCACTGGGTGCGGGTCGTGACACATTTTTAGTGGTAGCCCATGCAGGTTAGCCCAATCACAACTAGTGTGATTTGTAGTGGTACTCGAACTAGAGTATCATTACAGCCTGCAGTAGGATATAGGATAAGTTAAGGTACTCAATCACATTAGGAAAAACTCTTATCAATTCATGCTGTTAATTATCTCCTTTCGAAAACAACTGTCCCCCTTGATGATTTCATTTTTTTCAGTAATTGATTCCTTGTTGATCTGTCTTCAAGATAGTTAAGGAGACACGATTTTATCCCTCCGGTCCATGCAGGACCAGATTCGTATTAGTGCGATGTCGTGTAGTACGGCAATTTAGTTGTATTACTACGAGCCTGCTATAGGGTATAGGAAGTAAGGTGTCAGAATGAGAGGATACTCAATCACTATTAGAATTTCCTGAGAGATTCCTGGGACGACCCTTGAGAATCTCATTGTGAGCTTCGATTTAAATTCTTTTTTCCTTATTTTAATCCACCTTCCTTCCTTGATTCTTGCATCTTGTTTGAACTCTTTTCACCAATACCCTTACTTTCTTGTGCTTAATAATGGTTAGTAAGATGGCTACACTGCTATATACTCATTGGTCAAACACATGGCTAGAAGGATTATATTATGGAATTGGAATACACGGAGACTTTGATTAAGTTATAAGGGCATTTTTCTAAATGGATGATTTAATAATTAGTAGTTTGTAAGTTGGGATATTACCAAGAGAATTTATCTTGAAGATTCTAAGTAGTAATCACCAAAGGATTATAAAATTATATTTTGATACTGGAGAAAAATAGTTAGAATCTATATAAATCGATTTCAGGAATTGATGTGGTTCATGAATTATTGGATTATGATTATACATCTTTGAACATATATAGATTGGTTTGCTAAATGATCAAAAAAGGGGGTGGCAGTATGAACTATTAAATTGAGTCGTATAAGTTGAGATGTATATGTTTAATAAATTTCAATTTAAGTGGAAGAAATGATATTAAAATTTTGGTTTAAAAGATTGGGAAGATATGAAAACGTTTGTTTTGGAAAAAAAAATCTCAAATTTGGAATCGTGTCAATTGATTGAAGATTTAAAAATCTATTTAGATTTTGGTTTACGAAGTAGTGATTATGTTTCAATGACTTAGAAAGAGAAATTATGGTTGATAAGTGCGTTAAAATACTGAGTTGTAATGCTAGATTGCCGTAATAAGCTAAGTGTCTATCTTGAGGTTTATTTGAGACAAGTTGGAAGTTTTTAAAGTTATGAAGTGATATAGAATTTTATGGATTCATGATTCTTTAACTCTGGAGTTTAAAGTTGGATTGAAATGTTAAATTTTGGAAAGGTTAGTAGTAATGTGGTAAAAGTTATTATGAGATTATGAAAAGCATTTAAATGTTAGTCGTGATTAGATTGGATGGCTTAGAGTGAATACAAATTGAGGTAGTTATTTTGAAATTTCTTTTTAAAGGAATGTAATGGTAGGCCACCAAGGTAACCTTAATGAGATAGAAGTGTTCCACACTAATTGCCATATCACTCATGACTATGATAGTAGTATATACTCCAGTGTTGTTAGTCGTCTGCCAAACTATGGGACTGTATTTCAATCTTGACTTACTCAACCTTCCCTCAAATCTAGATCTTTTATTGTGACTTTCTAACTGTTTGTATTTAATCGTTCCTTAACAGTATTCGCCTTTAGAACTGTGTCCCTAAATTATTTTACTGGATTCTTAATTTAATTTATTTCATGCTTCAACTTGATTTCCTTTATTCTTGTATTCGTTGTCACCTTTTGAACCCTTATCATGATACTAAATTACTTTCTGACTTAAATTCGAGATCCAACCATGACTCAGTTCTTTCGACCCGACATGTGATGGTGTTCTTCTTGTTTTCTTAAATGCTTAACCTTGTACCTTATCTTGATTGCTTGACCAGCTTAGTTAAGGATCTTGGACTATTTTTTCTTCTTCATCATTAACTCCCTTACTTATATTTGATTACCTTACGCTGCTAATTTAGCCTTAGTTTTGCAAGCTTATCTCTTTTTTCGAGCTTGATCATGACATATTTTATTGGGTCGACCCACTAACATATTGTCTAATCAGAACCGGTGTATGATGGTCTGATTAACCTAGTGCACCTTGATTCGCTTTCATATATTACTCTACATGGATAGAGGCATAGTTAAATTTGCCCTAGAGTCCCATCCACGACAGTTTGGCAATTCTCCTTAAACTATTTTCGTCGTCTATGAACCACGTATTGTACTCAATAGTATCGTCTTTGAACTCTTTTTACTTTTGTCTTTCACATATTTTAGAAAGACAAGGCACTGTACTTAATAGGTCAATGTCACGACCCGCACCCTAGAGTAAGGGCATGAGAACGTAACAACGTCCAGCCTACACCGCAGTGTCGGCGGTAGAACGCTGTCCTAGGTCTCATGCATCTAACAGTATAAGGCTAAGCAGTTTATACTCCCCGAATGGGGGTGACATAGCAGAATGTAAACTCAATCACATCTAATGGTAGAGCATAATGGAAGATAGATAAAACATAAAATCCAAAAGAGATACAGCAGATAGAAGTCTAAGTGTCTAAGATACACAAACCCAGAAATACATCACAAAGCTCAAATACAGAAATCCATAAATACAACTCAAGACAACTGAAAATAAACTGAACAAAATCCTAGCTACCTATACAACCTCTACTGTGTCTCCTCTAGGCTAGTGGGCAACCTCCAAGCTATCTGTAAAATTTATCAACAGGTCCAGTCAGGACAGGAGCAAGCACATTACATCTCAACAGTTCATAGCAGGTTAGAAAATATAATCATGCAGTAAAGTAAGATACAGGTACTGAAAGAAATGCTGTATGTAAACAGAGAGAGAGCTGTAATAGAAATATCTACTATAAATAGAGACTAACAGTGGCTAGTGAGTCAGAGTACAATATAGACATGTAAATGGCATAGGAGATTCTGATAAGACACTATGGAAGAGATTCTGATAAGATACTACTTGGGTATTATTCACATGTCTACTTCTACTCTCCTGTACCCCCAATCAATACACAAGGATCCAACCAGGTTATGTTATGATTCCATGCAAGGCCCCCGAAGGGTGATACATGGATGTTCCATAAATGGGGATTCTAGGAGATTCTAGGATACCCAGTAAATGGGATAAGAGATTCTAGGAGACTCTGTGATCATAAGAGTATATGTCACAAGTGATCAAAGAACCAGTGAAGCATAGTGATACGCCATGTAAGTGAAACGCACAGAACATATAGTACCCGATGCTCCCTAGGATAACATCTCAAGAAGGGATCCATATAGTACCAATCCGTGTGACCAACGTGACAGTACAAGTAAAGTAATTTAATGCAGGAAATAATTCTAAGCAGGATATGAAATGATCAGAGAATGTACTCGCCTGATAACCTGAACAGCTGATAAGTATAGGGGGGTCCAACTGAAGCCACAGAGTCCTATTTAAAGCAAAACAGGTTACAAGGTGTTCAAGTTGTAATAAATGAATCTCTATAATCAATCTACATTATCCTAGGTTCTTCTAAGTCAAAACAACTCTAGGCTGACTCCGGCCAATAATCTAGTCAAACTAGGTCAAGTGTTGACTTACAGTTGACTTTGGGTCAACTGGTCAACTCTGGTCAAATAGGGTCAATTCTAGTCTAATTATTAAAGATATAAAGTGTACTCCGTTATTCGTACGTCGAAACTTACGACACGTAAATTGAGATAAGAATATCAATGGTAAGGTTGATAATCTTATTATAATGATTCACGTGTTCATCTTATCAATTTCAGCGATGTGAGATCACTGGAATTGACTGATCTCAGTTTCGTTGTACTAATCCCGAAATACGAACATTATAAGAATTAATTATTAAAAAATTATAAAATAAGTTAAACTCAGAGAAACTATCAACAAATATTGTCGGACGATGAAATAAACATCGCCAACGTGTCCAGAATGGTCAAATTAGCTAGGATAGCCTACCCATCGGTCCAATTTGGACACAAGGGCAAAAAGATAATTTTGGGTCAAAACGGTGTCCGTGTCGGAGCCGTTTTGCACCGAAAAATGTGCAAGAAAATAAGTCTACAAAATATAATAAATTATATGTCCACGAAACCAGAATGACGATACGAACCCAACGGTATCTCCAGAATTGGATTCCGTTCACCCGATCTCAATTTGGTCTGTCGACCAGAACTTAGAATTTCGGTTTGCACGAAAATGCGTGCCGGAGCCAATGTTCTCAAAACTCAGCAAACTACCTGTCAACGAGTCCAGAATGATGATATGAACTCAACGGTATCTCCGAAATTGGATTCCGATGAGCCGATCTCAAAATGACCCGTTGACCCGGATATTTGTATTCGACTTGCACCGAAATGCGTGCCGGATCCAATGTCCACCAAAACCTAGCAAATTATATGTCAACGAGTCCAGAATGATGATACAAACTCAACGGTATATCCGGAATTGGATTCCGATGAGCCGGTGTCAAAAAGTCCCGTTGATCCAGAATGTGGGACCCACTTTGCACCGAAAAACATGCCAGGGCCCACGTTCTCCAAATCTAACAAATTTTATATGAAAACATGCCAGAACGACGCCACAAGTCTAATGGTGGTGTCAGTAATGAAATCTGGAGTCCCGTGTTCAAAAATGGAATTTTACAAGTTGGAAATTACGATTTCGGACGGCCAACTTTGGCGTCGAATTCAACCAATCAAACAAGCTCACAATGAAACGAAACTGGAGGGGTAGCAAGAGGGTTATACCAGCTTCGCACAGGAACTGGTAGCACGCCAAACGGAGCTACGGTGGAGGAGATACAAGCTGGCGAAGTTGGCCCCACAAAACTGTCCAAATTTAATACAATTTAAACGGTCAACTTGGTGGCCGGTTTTGATGTATCAAACGATAAAATTAACGGACGAAAATTGACAGGAGTGAAGGTGGATATACCGAGATTGTGACGGAGTGAAGAAATTGCCGATCCAACGATCGAATTTCCGAGAAAATGCGTGCGAAGTTGCTGCGACGGGGCGCCAAAACGAACTTGATTTCGCGCGCGTCACGACGGAACTTCGTGCGAAATGCACGAATCGCCTCGACGGCACGTCCCGGAGGACGGTGGCCACCATGGGGCATACCCCAGGGGTGCATCCGGCCATGTGGGGGTAGGCCACGCCGACCACGGTGGCGGTGGCGTCGGCGGTGGCCGCCTGCACGCGCCCATAGGGCCGAACCTGGCGTTGCTGCCACTTGCTGCTGTTTGCAGCAGCTGCTGGACGGCGCCGGCCCAGCCTGGCCCGGCGGAGGCAGGCGGCGCACGTCCCAGCGCGGCAGGGGGCGGTGGCTCGCGGAGTTGGTCGGGGTGTGGTGGCGGTTTGGTGTTGATGGTAGTGGTGGGAAGAAGTGGTGATGGTGATTTCGAAGTGGGAGGAGGAGATGGAGTAGGCTGGTGGTGGTGGTGGTGGCCGACGGCCTGGGGGTGGCCGAAGGAGTTAGTCGGGTGATGGTGTTGGTGCTATGCAATGGTGGTGGTGTTAGCTTTGTTGTAGGTTGCTGTAGGTGTGAAAATTTTAAGAAGGGAGAGAGAGAGAGATGAGTTGAATAATTGAATAGTTAATGAGAGAGAGAGAAAAAGAAACTTGGGAGTTAGGGCCGGCCACTTGTGGCTGGTGGGGGTTTGTGGGAAATTGTTGAGAGTTGGAGGGAAATTGATGGTGAGGATTAAATGAGGAAAATCAATGGCTAGGAATTAATTGGCTAAAAATTGGGTCATTCCAATGGATTAAAATCAATAAAAATTTCTATTAAATATAGAAAAAATAGGTAGAAGAGTACTTGATATTTTTGGGCAAGAAAATATGAGGGTGTTATAATGGAGAGTAACATGGAGCTGGGCTGGACTCGGTGGAGCCGGATTGGGTCAAAATCGGACATTATGTAATAATCGAATTAAAATTAGGTGTTGATGATCATGGGTAAATAAGTAGCACATGGGGATTCCAATAAATAGGACACAAGTGGAAGACGGATAGTAGGCTCAATGTGGGCCATGTCCATAATTGGGGCTGACAGGTTTTGGTCGACAGGGTACCGACAAATCAAGTTGGAAAATGAATGCGACACCGTGGAGTGAAATAAAATCGGGTCACGTGTCAGGAAAGTTGTGCGAAGCAAATGGAGCACAAAATGGTGTGTCTGAGTGGGACACGAAGGTCAAGGGTGAAGAGTGTCTCGAGTAAATCATGCATGATGAGTTGGTTTCAAGAAAATAACTGGTCTTGTGCTCTCAAATTAAAAGTCACGGTAACGTGCTAAAAATGATCAAAAAAAAGAGTGGGAAAATAATTAATAATCAAATGGTCTAAATCGACCCGAAGTTCTACGAAGCAAAAAGAGTACAAGGGAACAAGTTTGAGTGGGACACTATATACCATCATGAAGGTAATCCTGTCCACTACAAAACCCATGAAGAAGATTTCCAGAGTTGAACATCCCTGACACTCCAAATGTCAAAGGCACGGAAAAGCACATTTACAGATAAATAAACAGAATAAATTATTTATTGAGACTAAACAATCAGAAAAATAAAATAAAAATAAAAAAATCAGCCCGAATTTCAGGGTGCTCACATCCTACCCACCTTATAAAAATTTTGTCCTCGAAATTAAAACGTTCGTACTCCTTCTAGGTCAAACCCCCACAATCAAGTCCCAGAACTTAAATAAAACATATCATCAAAAAGGACGGCGTACAGGGTCATGGCATACGGTGGTAGCGAAAGTCTCATCTAGGTATACTAGTCATGCTAAAACAAAACGGTCATAGGGTATCAAAACACACAAGCAGTCTAGGGTGCCAAACTAGAAAAGTTACAGAAATAACAAATCATCAAAACTATAAGGCAGTCTACCACCCTATGTGAAAACTGGTACTTATCTTAAAAATAAAGAAAGGTAACTACCAATTATCTATAAAGGGTTCAGAAAAATCAAAATCAAAAGTTAAAGAATGATAGCCAATTTCATGGAAAATTCCAATCATAATACATATATTAAGAATATTTAGTCTCGATACGATCTAAGTTGATCAAATTAGGGAAATCAAGATTTGGGCAATATGGGGGAACAAGTTCAACAAAGTCTGAGAACGAGCATACAAGGATGGAGATTCAGGTCACAATCAAATTTAATTCCATTGAGTACAACCCAAGATATTAATATGATAAGAAAAGATAATCGAAGTCGATTTGGTCGTGATTAAGGAAACTAGGATTCAATGATATTGAAAAACCCTTCTAGAGAAAAATAAGAAAGATCTCATACGAAGCCAGTAAATCATCTCTCTCTAATACTATCAGTTTATCATTTGCCAAATCATATATTTTTTTTTCACAGGTCCCAATATGAAAATCAACCTTCATATGACTATCATCGAAATTTTATAACCTCAGTTATCTAAACCTTTACCACGATTACCATAGACAAAATTTCTAACTTCTAAAACATTTTCCACGAAACATACCCCTCTTTTTAGGAGTCAACACTTATTCATTTAATCAAAATTTCAAATTCCTTCACCTCGTTTTAATTTAGATCCGAAACCTCTAAATCCAGTTTATGAAATCCTTGAACTTGTTTAAATCGAGTCTCGTATTTACTAAACTCCAATACCACTATGTCACACAAAATTTATTCTTATTTATAAATCAACCTTCATATTTTCTTCAACGTTCACCTTCAAATATTATCCTTTTGAATTCTACAATTTTCTCCCAATCATCTAAAATAATTTCTATAACGTAAAATCCTTGTGTTCTCTCTGTCTCTAGTCACCCTCTTACAATATCTAGTTCAATTTTGCATGATCATTGAATACAATAAAATTCTCCCTTTCCTTTTTTTTCATTTCTAAATTTCTACATAGTCTCAGAGTAAAAGTTTTCCAGAATCAATAACCAAGATTTTCTAAGTTCTCAAAACTAGGTTGACCTTGAACATCCTCATTAGTTTTGAAATACATCCATGAATTATTCATAACCAACTTTCTGTGATTGTTTCTAAATTGATAACATTTATCCCTCGATTTCATTTTAAACCTTTACCACATCTCCATTTCAAATTTTTCATATTTGACATCCAACATTTTGATTCCTACAAAATTATCATATGATAATAAGTTACATCATTTCCGAACTAGATGATTTACGTCACTTCCTCAACATTTCTCAGATAAAAACGATATAGAGATTCAGGGGTTCAGGTACAGCTGACAGAATATGATACACGACAGAATTGATATAATCAGGACAGTTATATAAGACAAAGAATGATGGTAATAAAAATATTGACAGGTAAAGAATGATAATAGAATCTGTTCTGCTTATCTGTTTAAAAGAGGAACCCTTTTTTTTTCGAAACCAGAATTATGATACCAAATCCAAAATAAGGCCTAGCAAAATCATTGATTTATTGTATTAAGAAGAAATAATTTTTTGTAAGAAGTTACACAAGGTTTATAAAACAGCTAAAGCTACTCCTAAGTTAAATAATGAGAAGCAAAACAAAGCAAACAAATAATAATAATAATAAATTTTTTTTGAAGGACTGGAACAAAAGCAGAGAAAACATGTTCAAAAACATTTAAGGTACAATCTGATAATCATATGCGTCTATCCAAAATTATGGTACTCTAAATCCTCGTCATACTAGTAAGCAAGGCTACGATAATCATAGAGTCCTCGACTTAGGCACATACCTCTAGAATCATGGTATTTAACATTTTTACGATGTCGCTAGCTTGGCTGCGAAAACCTTAAATTCACACACCCGAGAAATATATCCAAAATCAGACTATATGTCCTCACCATGCTGGCTAATGTGACTATGGAAGACTAGATTCCATAATTTAGATGACCTAGCCCATATAATTTCATCTTGACAAAAATTAAATTAAATCAACAATGAATACCCAAAAATTAAATTTATCAACGAACATCAAGATTCAAAAATGAGCAAAAATCCTTCAAGTCATATAAATACAAACTCGGATGCTACAGCTAACATCAAGATTCAAAATTCAACAATCTTCCATCAAAATCAATAAATACAGACTCAAAATCAACAATAATCCATCAAAATCAAATTCAACAACAGAAAATAAAGATAATCAAATCAAGAAAAAAGAGAGTTTCCAAATCGAATTTAAATAAGATTCTCATGGGTCGTCCCAGAAATCCCTCAAAGGATCCTAACTGTGATTGAGTATCTTCAAAATATATTCTAATCCTACTGTAGACTGTAGTGGTACTCTAGTTCGAATACCACTACACAAACTCGACCTGCATGGGCCACCACTAAAAATGTGTCACGATCCGCACCCTAGAGTAAGGGCACGAGAACGTAACAACGCCCAGCCTACGCTGCAGTGTCGGCGGTAGAACACTGTCCTAGTTCTCATGCATCTAACAGTATAAGGCTAAGCAGTTTATACTCCCCGAATGGGGGTGACATAGCAGAATGTAAACTCAATCACATCTAATGGTAGAGCATAATGAAAGATAGATAAAACATGAAATCCAAAAGAGATACAGCAGATAGAAGTCTAAGTGTCTAAGATACACAAACCCAGAAATACATCTCAAAGCTCAAATACAGAAATCCATAAATACAACTCAAGACAACTGAAAATAAATTGAGCAAAATCCTAGCTACCTATACAACCTCTACTGTGTCTCCTCTAGGCTAGCAGGCAACCTCCAAGCTATCTGTAAAATTTATCAACAGGTCCAGTCAGGACAGGAGCGAGCATATTACATCTCAACAGTTCATAGCAGGTTAGAAAATATAATCATGCAGTAAAGTAAGATACAGGTACTGAAAGAAATGCTGTATGTAAACAGAGAGAGAGCTGTAATAGAAATATCTAATATAAATAGAGACTAACAGTGGCTAGTGAGTCAGAGTACAATATAGACATGTAAATGGCATATGAGATTCTGATAAGACACTATGGAAGAGATTCTGATAAGATACTACTTGGGTACTATTCACATGTCTACTTCTACTCTCCTGTACCCCCAATCAATACACAAGGATCCAACCAGGTTATGTTATGATTCCATGCAAGGTCCCCGAAGGGTGATACATGGATGTCCCATAAATGGGAATTCTAGGAGATTCTAGGATATCCAGTAAATAGGATAAGAGATTCTAGGGGACTCTGTGATCATAAGAGTATATGTCACAAGTGATCAAAGAACCAGTGAAGCATAGTGATACACCATGTAAGTGAAACGCACAGAACATGTAGTACCCGATGCTCCCTAAGGATAACATCTCAAGAAGGGATCCATATAGTACCAATCCGTGTGACCAACGTGACAGTACAAGTAAAGTAATTTAATACAGGAAATAATTCTAAGCAGGATATGAAATGATCAGAGAATGTACTCGCCTGATAACCTGAATAGCTGATAAGTATAGGGGGGTCCAACTGAAGCCACAGAGTCCTATTTAAAGCAACACAGGTTACAAGGTGTTCAAGTTGTAATAAATAAATCTCTATAATCAATCTACATTATCCTAAGTTCTTCTAAGTCAAAACAACTCTAGGTCGACTCCGGCCAATAATCTAGTCAAACTAGGTCAAGTGTTGACTTACAGTTGAGTCAACTGGTCAACTCTGGTCAAACAGGGTCAATTCCAGTCTAATTATTAAAGATATAAAGTGTACTCCATTATTCGTACGTCGAAACTTACGACACGCAAATTGAGATAAGAATATCAATGATAAGGTTGATAATCTTATTATAATGATCTACGTGTTCATCTTATCAATTTCAGCGATGTGAGATTACTAGAATTGACTGATCTTAGTTTTGTTGTACTAATCCCGAAATACGAACATTATAAGAATTAATTATTAAAAGATTATAAAATAAGTTAAACTCAGAGAAACGATCAACAAACATTGTCGGACGATGAAATAAATATTGCCAACGTATCCAGAATGGTCAAATTAGCTAGGATAGCCTACCCTTTGGTCCAATTTGGGCACAAGGGCAAAAAGGTAATTTTGGGTCAAAACGGTGTCCGTGTCGGAGCCGTTTTGCACCAAAAAATGTGCAAGAAAACAAGTCTTCAAAATATAATAAATTATATGTCCACGAAACCAGAATGACGATACGAACCCAACGGTATCTCCAGAATTGGATTCCGTTGACCCGATCTCAATTTGGTCCGTTGACCAGAACTTGGAATTCCGGTTTGCACGGAAATGCGTGTCGAAGCCAATGTTCTCAAAACTCAGCAAACTACCTGTCAACGAGTCCAGAATGATGATATGAACTCAACGGTATCGCCGGAATTGGATTCCGATGAGCCGATCTCAAAATGACTTGTTGACCCGAATATTGGTATCCGACTTGCACCGAAATACGTGCCGGATCCAATGTCCACCAAAACCTAGTATATTATATGTCAACGAGTCCAGAATGACGATATAAACTCAACGGTATATCCAAAATTGGATTCCGATGAGCCGACATCAAAAAGTCCTGTTGACCCAGAATGTGGGACCCACTTTGCACCGAAAAATATGCCAGGGCCCACGTTCTCCAAATCTAACAAATTTTATATGAAAACATGCCAGAACGATGCCAAAAATCTAATGGTGGTGTCAGAAATGAAATCTGGAGTCCCGTGTTCAAGAATCAAATTTTACAAGTTAGAAATTACGAATTCGGACGGCCAACTTTGGCGTCGAATTCAACCAATCAAACAAGCTCACAGTGAAACAAAACTGGAGGGGTAGCAAGAGGGTTATACCAGCTTCATACAGGAACTGGTAGCACGCCAAACGGAGCTGTGGTGGAGGAGATACAAGCTGACGAAGTTGGCCCCGCAAAACTGTCCAAATTTAATACAATTTAAACGGTCAACTTGGTGGCCGGTTTTGATGTATCAAACGATAAAATTAACGGACGAAAATTGACAGGAATGAAGGTGGATATACCGAGATTGTGATGGAGCGAAGAAATTGCAGATCCAACGGTCGAATTTCTGGAAAAATGTGTGCGAAGTTGCTGCGACGGGGCGCCAAAATGAACTTGATTCCGCGCGCGTCACGACGGAACTTCGTGCGAAATGCACGAATCGCCTCGACGGCGCATCCCGGAGGACGGTGGCCAACATGGGGCCTACCCCAGGTGTACGCCCGGCCATGTGGGGGTAGGCCATGCCGACCACGGCGGCGGTGGCCACCTGCACGCGCCCATAGGGCCGAACCTGGCATTGCTGCCACTTGCTGCTGTTTGCAGTAGCTGCTGGACGGCGCCGGCCCGGCCTGGCCCGACGGAGACGGGCGGCGCATGTCCCAGCGCGGTGGGGGGCGGTGGCTCGCGGAGTTGGTCGGGGTGTGGTGGCGGTTTGGTGTTGATGGTAGTGGTGGAAAGAAGTGGTGATGGTGATTTCGAAGTGGAAGGAGGAGATGGAGTAGGCTGGTGGTGGTGGTGGTGGCCGACTGCCTGGGGGTGGCCGGAGGAGTTGGTCGGGTGATGGTGTTGGTGCTGTGCAATGGTGGTGGTGTTAGCTTTGTTGTAGGTTGCTGTAGGTATAAAAATTTTAAGAAGGGAGAGAGAGATGAGTTGAATAATTGAATAGTTAATGAGAGAGAGAGAGAAAAAAAAACTTGGGAGTTAGGGCCGGCCACTTGTGGCTGGTGGGGGTTTGTGGGAAATTGTTGAAAGTTGGAGGGAAATTGATGGTGAGGATTAAATGAGGGAAATCAATGGCTAGGAATTAATTGGCTAAAAATTGGGTCATTCTAATGGATTAAAATCAATGGAAATTTCTATTAAATATAGAAAAAAAATAGGTAGAAGAGTACTTGATATTTTTGGGCAAGAAAATATGAGGGTGTTATAATGGAGAGTAACATGGAGCTGGGCTAGACTCGGTGGAGCTGGATTGGGTCAAAATCGGACATTATGTAATAATCGAATTAAAATTAGGTGTTGATGATCATGGGTAAATAAGTAGCACATAGGGATTCCAATAAATGGGACACAAGTGGCAGGCGGATAGTAGGCTCAATGTGGGCCATGTCCATAATTGGGGCTGACAGGTTTTGGTCGACAGGGTACCCACAAATCAAGTTGGAAAATGAATGCGACACCGTGGAGTGAAATAAAATCGGGTCACGTGTCAGGAAAGTTGTGCGAAGCAAATGGAGTACAAAATGGTGTGTCTGAGTGGGACACGAAGGTCAAGGGTGAAGAGTGTCTCGAGTAGATCATGCATGATGAGTTGGTTTCAAGAAAATAACTTGTCTTGTGCTCTCAAATTAAAAGTCACGGTAACGTGCTAAAAATGATCAAGAAAAAGAGTGGGAAAATAATTAATAATCAAATGGTCTAAATCGACCCGAAGTTCTACGAAACAAAAAGAGTACAAGGGAACAAGTTTGAGTGGGACACTATATACCATCATGAAGGTAATCATGTCCACTACAAAACCCATGAAAAAGATTTCCAGAGTTGAACATCCCTGACACTCCAAATATCAAAGGCACGGAAAAGCACATTTACAGATAAATAAACAGAATAAATTATTTATTGAGACTAAACAATCAGAAAAATAAAATAAAAATAAAAAAAATCAGCCCGAAATTCACGGTGCTCACAGTCAACCCAAGGTATCACGTTTAGCTTCCTTATCAAAGGAGGATATTGACTTATTTCTATATCCTCGTAGTATCCTTTAGGATTTCAATAGTATTGAACTCTAAACCCTTGATCGCGACCAGTCGACTTGGTCATTTCCTTATCATCCAATGTTTGGAACCTTATTCAATTGAATTAATTCAATTGTGACATGGATTTTCAAATCTTGGATACTCATGCTCAGACTTCAATGACCTCGTTCTCCATCTTGCCTAAACCTCGATTCATCCTGGATTGGATCAACTTAGATCATATCGAGACTAAAATTTCTTATAGATATATATATAGTGTGCTTGGATTTCAGTGTTATTGACAGTCGTGCTTTAAACTTTTAATTTTGATCATCTTTAGAATATTAACGCTTTATGGTTAATTTCAGTTGTTTTTTTTATCACCAGTATTTGTATAGGATGATAGATTGCCTTACAACCTGATGATTTATTATTTTTTCCTTATCTTTTCCAGAATGGTACCCATGACCAGAGTTTGTCTCCAGTGCACAGCTGCAATTCCGGATGAGACCGAGATTGTAATTTTCCCTTCTATTACTCAGGAGGTGTTAGCAGCCTCACCGGAGAATTTTCCTCCATCTCCTATCCTTCAGGAGAGGACTGCAGCTCAGCCGGAGACTGCGGGCCTTCTTTTGCCTCCTAAAGTGGTATCCCATGCCATTCCTGATAGAGCTCATATTTACAGACTTCTTCAGGATGTGCAGGAGGTACAGAGACTTCAGGCCGAGCTTATGAGAGAGAAGAGTCTTAGTTTTCAACTGTTACGGGATTACATGCATTCGAGGGAGAAGCCTAGTCATAATAGAGCGAGGAGCAGTTTATACCCAGAGCCTCAGGAGTACCCAGGCTTTTAGCCTAGACTAGCCTATCCAGTTCAGATTCCTGTCAAGCAGAGGCCAGTTGAGTGGGTGCCTACCTGTACTTTCTGTAAGAAGCTTGGACTTATGGAAGGACTGTAGGAAGAGACTAGGATTATGCCTATTTTGTGGGTCAGCTGCACACAAGATACGAGACTGTCCTACTACACTTGCCCCTAGTCGAGGCCTACCTCCGGGAGAGAGTTCCAGCTACCAGACCTAGAAGAGGTGAGTTCTTGACCCATACCTTATCTTATCTTGATGATTACTGTACCCTACCATAATGTTTGTATGCTTGATACCATATGACTACTTTTGAACTAGTATGACTATAGTAGCTAGATGAGACCCCAGACTGATTACCTGCCATAATCATGTATGATATCTTTCTAACTACATGATTTAGATAAGTTTTCTTAAGACCATGATTGTTGGGGATTTTGACCTAGAAGGAGTAGGATCATCTTAATTTCGAGGACGAAATTATTTTAAGGAAGGTACATTTGTCACACTCACTTTTCAATTTTAAGGGTATTTTAGTAATTGTTATTTATTTCAACTTTTATGATTTTATTTGAATTTTTATCTATTTATTAATTGGATTGCTTGTAGTGTGATTTGATTGGTTGCAGACTGGTGACTTGGTAGTATAAGTGGTTTGACCTTAGCCAACCATGACTTAGAACCTTTATGCTATATTGGAAATAGATTTATTATCATTAGAATTAATTTAGATTTTATTAGTTAAATTTTAGAGTGATTAATTAATTTTTAGCCATTTTGGCCTTTCTGTGATTTTTTGAATATGTTGACTTATGACTGTGTTAGCAACTGGTTTAACCTTAGGGGATATTGTATAGGGACTAACCATGCCTTAGAATTATTATTTTCATTTTTAGAATTTATTTTAGGCATTAGTTTATTTTTAAGGCTTTTATTGATTTATTTAGCCTTTTTGCATGTAGGCCTTTAAGCTTTTTTGACTTAGGCCCATTTCTACTTGAGAAAGAGTTGGCGCAAGTGAAACCCTAACCCCTAGAGACCACCCTTGGCCGCCCAAACAGCAGTACCCCTCCTTCTTTTCATCATTTGTGAAATTTTTGAGCCTCCACAAAGAAACCCTAAAAGATCCATCTCTCCAAAACACCTTTTTTCTTCATCCGGAGTCTGTTTATTCCCAAACGAACTCCGTTGAACTCGTCAAGGAGAGGAGGATCTGCTAGAGTATTTCTGGAGTGGAGACGGAGATTTTTGCTGGAGGGAAATCGGCCGACACGACAACCGAGGAGCCCCGATCATTGAGTTTTGACACTCAATAGGTAAAATCCTAATCTACCATTGCAAATCTGGTTTTTTCTTCATTTTTGCATCCATATAGGTGCCCCAGCCTTGCCCATAAAATTTGGTGGGATTTCGACTCCGTTTGATGGAGGTATCGAGCCCGTGTCGGTCCCTTACGGCACGTGTTCGACGAAATGCCGCTTAGGATAGAAAGTTGTTATTTTTCGTTTCCGACTTCATGGATATTTATATAATATGATTTTGATAAACTTTCGTGAAGACGAATTTGGGTTTGACATCGTTTCAGCGACGTTTCGGGCAACGGACGCACGTGCACGGATCCCGTGCACGAGGCCGTGCGTGCCCTGTTGTCCGCGTGTGATTTCTCGATGCGCAGAGCGTATTTTTGCGTAAAAATTTGTAAGCACGTGGGGGCAACCTCTTCCCTCATGCTCGTAAAATTTTATGACTTTTTGTTGAGCGAGCGCGGAGAAATCGCGCGTGTACCGCTCAGCCACTATGCATTCAGCCTGTCGTTTTTGTCGCGGAAACGGACTTCGTGCGCGCACACGATGCAGCGAAGACCCGTTCCAGAACCCGGAACATGTCGAACTAGACCTAGACGACCCATAGGATGAACCCTGAGTCGCAGCGTGGCCCGACGAGGGAGCAGCGAGGACGGAACCACGCGCACGAGGGCGCACGGGCGCGCGCGCACGCAGCAGGCCGCGCGGGTACGGGGGCTGCGTGCGCCGCTTTGGCGCAACGTGTCGCCGTGTCATCATGTCCTGGACCTACCCCAGGACCCCCCCAGCTATGTGCACAAGCACGTGGCATTTTGTTACGTGTGCGGCACTCAAACGAGCGAGAACGCACGCGTACCACGCGGAATCAGGAAATTCCGATACGCGTTCTGTGGACACGACACGGACATGATTTCAAACCCGAGAGTATATGAACGCATCACGTGGGTCGAGGCCAACGTGTATGCCAAGTTTCGCGGGTTCGTTTTGTGTATTTTGGATTTTAGGTCGTTGCGGGAATTGGGTTATTTTTTTTAGTTTTCGATTTTTGAATTAATATGATATTCTGATTTTCCAGCTTCTTAGCTTCTAAAATCTGAGTTTACAGGACCTATATGAAATTTCGGATTCGTGGGAACCAACCTTTGGCTTTGTTTCATAATTTTTCCATCATTTATGAATATATATGTTTCTATATAGCTTTATGCATATATTTAACTATATATATATATATATAGATATATATATATATATATATATATATATATATATATATATATTTTTTTTTTTTTTCTATATATATATATATATATATATATATATATATATATATATATATATATATATATAATTCCGTTGAGACCCATTTCTAATGTATATATATCGCGAATGGGTCGAGGGAGATATATTTTCAAATTTTAGACTCTTTATTTATCTCGCATCATTGGGTATCTTTTCATTTAAACGTTTGTGTATATAGATATATCTATATATATGTAGCTTCTTACTTTGTATATATGTATATAAATAGTATATTATTTTGAGTAATTCCATGGTTACGTTTTACTGTTTTTAATCTCAGATTTATCCCATTTCAGTAAGCACCAGCACACACACACACACACACACACACACACACGCACCATCTTTTGTTAGAAATAGGGTTTGGTTGTATTGTATATACACATGTGTGTGTATATACCTATATGTATATAGGTTTTATGCTTGGAAACCCTCTTGGAATAGATTATAGTTGTGTATATAACTATAGGAGTCCTAGGACATATTTGGTTTGTCATTTCGAGCTTAGTTTAGGCGAATTGGCCGACAAGTTGACCAAATTGACAAAAGTCAACTTTGGGTCAAACTTGATCCAATTCAACTCAAACGAACTCCAAATGACCTAGAATTTTGTGTATGACCTAGAAATTAGTAGACGGACTAGTTGACCCAGGTTTGACCAGCGTTGACCAGGTTTGACCAGAGTTGACCGAGGGTTGACTTTGACCAAAATGGACCTAAAAGCATGTAGTCTTGCATTGTAGCTATTTCTTTTGATATTGTGGACTTGGTTGTGACATGTGTGTATTTTAAATAGGTTTACATTGCCCCAGTTTAGTTACACCTCATCATCAGCAGTTCGATTTGCCAGGCGAGTACATTTTCTGATCTTTTCATACTTCTTTGGATATGTTCTCTTGTTATAGACTAGTATACTTGATGCTGACACGATGTTCACACGGATTAGTACCCTCTGGATCTTTTCATACAATGTTATCCTCTCGGATACATCGAGTATTTCATGTTCATGTACTTTATCATGGCCATCATGTACTCCATGTATTCATATTTATCTATATGCACTCATATGTTACTCATCTATACTCATGACCATATGAGCTCCATATATACAGTAGTTGTTATCCATGTGCAATAACATAACATGCATTGATCCTTGTGTATTGATTGGGGGCAGGGAGAGTGTAGTTGGTTATGTGATCATTATCCCCAGTAGGTATCCATGTGCACTCCATAGCTGTATCCATGTGCAACCCAAGCTGTTTACATAACCAATTCATGCTCTGATTCACGTAGAAGGTTATATTTCTCTATTTATCATATTATATCTCATTTTATAGTCTCTCTCTCTTGTTGATTTCCTTTACAGCGATTCATGTATAGTTTTCTATAGCTTGCTTTATATGTCCATTCCTGCTATGAACTGTTGTGAGAGATATGTGCTCGTTCCGTCCTGACTGGGCATGTTGAAAATTTTATAGGTATTGATGAGGAGTACTATCCTACCTATTATGGCATTGGCTTAGATGACACTGGCGACGTGGACCCTCAGAAGGATCCTACAGTCGCTGAGGACTTGCCCATAGTCTAGCTGAGACTTTAGTATTTTTATTGTTTATCTATTTGAGACTTTATGAGTTGTATTTGAGATTTATTCTGGTGGTTTACACCTAGACTTTTTATCTGTGACTCTCTTGAGATTCTTTCTTCTATTCCATCTTAGTATTGTGATTGAGTTACTTATTATTATTACTCTCCATTCGGAGTTTATTTTAGACTGTGTTAGATATTGTGACTCAGAACAGCGTTCTACCGTCGACACTGCGGCGTAAGCTGGGCGTATTCACTTCTCGTGCCCATTCAGTGGGTGCGGGTCGTGACATCTACAGCCATAAGTTAGATTTTTTCAACATGATTGTTTTGTGTTCCATCTTTCCTATGATTTGACTAAACTCTTCTTCGCAAACCTCTTGGGTAATTCTTCTTGTCCTTTCCGATAATTGTTGAAAGTGCCTCATGGGTTGATTCAGAAAAGGTTCGAAAAGTATATTTATCCTTGTATTATGGAATCGGGAGTTTGTATCCAGAAAAATACTGGCGAGGTATGACTTCAGATAACGGCATCATGGTTAAATATGTTTCTCGAATTCTGCTTGGCTCACTCCCTAAGCAATTTGACTAACATCTTCTCCTTTATTTTGCAAAAATTATTTGGAAATATTTTACGGATTTGGCCAAGTTAAGTTCAGGAACCTATATTATCTGGCGTGGCAGCTGTGCACTGCTGCCATCCGTCGTATTATGGAACAAGGAAGTTAACCGCAGCCAGATGCACACTAGCACGATAGTAACTTCATGTGACATAATTACGGAGGTATATGGTTCTTGAGTTTTACTTTGACTACATCCTATGCATCTCGTTTGGCCTCGTACTATTCTTGAAAATATTTCGACAATCTTTCATGTCTTGCTTGACCCTTACCTTGTCTGAATATTAATATGGATTGCTAGACCCAGTCCTAGGCCCTTGTTACATTCTCTTTTTGATGATTGGATAGCCAAACCTTGTTAGCAAATTCTGTAGTGTAACTATAATATGTTATTATGTGATTATAATGAGTATATTTTTCCTGGGAATTTATTGGGTTAAGCTTATAGGAAAGATATGAGTGACTGACTATAGTGGACTTAGAAAACATTAAGAATGATTAGTTTGATAGTATAGATTGGTTTTAAGGTATCTAAGGAGTAATGAGATATTATATTTTATGACTACAGATTAAGGACTAGAATCTTGTGCTTAGGTTCGATGATGTAGTTTTTGATAGAAGGACCTTTGTTAAACCTGAACAAAAATACCTGTAGAGAGAAACAACATAGATGATCACAAGGGTAGCACAGTGGGTACTGTAGCCATAGCAGTTGCATATTTTAGCTTGACCTATTAGATGATTTTTAATTTCGAGGACGAAATTTTTATAAGGTGGGTAGGATGTAAGCCCCTTAAATTTAGGGCTTATTTTTTCCAATTTTCTAAATCAATTATTTGCAATAGATATTATTATTTGATTTAATGTCCTTTTTCGTGACTTTGACTTCTGGAGCGTCAGGGATGCCAATCTCTGAAAATTCTCTTCATCAGTGTGTAGTAGAAAATATTACATTTATGTTGATATATCATGTTCCATCCAAACTTGTTCCCTTGTACTCTTTTTGCTTCACACAACTTCGGGTCAATTTAGACCATTGATCATTAAATAATTATTAATTGATTTTCCTACTTTTATCTTTGATTATCATATGCACGTTACCGTGACTTTTAATTTAGGAGCACAAGGCTAGTCATTTTCTTGAAACCAACTTCTCATGCCGGATCTACTCGAGATGCCCTACACCCATGACCTTCGCGTCCCACTCAGACACACCATCTTGTGCTTCATTTGCTTCGCACAACTTTTGGGTCAATTAATTATCCATTGTAGAATGTGACCTGACTTCCAGTTTAATTTTGAGACCCGACATCGATCCAACCTAGTCGATCCAAAATATGGACATGGCCCACATGAAGCCTACTACCCACATGATACTTGTGTCCGATTTATTTGAGCCCCGGCATGTTACTTATTTATCCATGATCATAAATACCTAAATTAATTCATTTATTATATCATATCCAATTTTGACCCAACCCGGCTCTATTGGAACCAACCTAAGCTCCATGTTACCCCTTCATTAATATCCACACACTAATTTTCCTACTAAATATTAGACACCAAGTCTATCTTCTCAAATATTCTATATATAACCTTTTGATTAAATAATTAAAGAATTGCTTATATTTAGCTACATTAAATCCTAGTCTTTGATTTACTCTCCATCCCATCTCAACCGTATATTCCCTCATGTCAACAAACACACAACACCACAAACACCCCCAACCTCATGTGGTCGGTCCTAATTTTTAGGTAGAGAATATTTCTCTCTTCTCCCCTCACAATACACACACAAACATAATATTTCACTCTCACCACTCTCACTTTCTAACAACTCACACCAGCCCCATGCCTAGCCGAACCCCTCTTTCTCCCCATGGCCGAGCCAACAGCATCTCTCTCCTCATGGCTGAGCTCCTCTCCGACTTTAGCCGGACGTCTCCTCCTCCTTTTTCATTCATCATCATCATCATCTTCATCTTCATTCATCATCACCATCACCCACACCACCACCGTCAACCGCTACCACCATCACCATCCACTACCATCTCCTCCACCCTTGCCCGACCGACCACGGCCACCATCGAGCTCCGCCTCCGCCGTCGTGCCCCGCCAGGCCGGGCCCTGCTGCAATACCGCAGTAGTAGCAGCCAATACAGCAGCAGCTGCGACAGCACGCAGCAGCAGTAGCGCGTGCGGCAGCAGCAGCTGCCGGCCAACCGCGCGCCGCCGCCGCCGACGAGCCGCCCTGGCCGGGACGTACCCCCGGGCAGGCCCCCGTGGTGAGTCCCTGCGTCCCCGGCATGAGAAACGCCCGATTCGTGCGTTTGGCACGGGATCCCGTCGGCGCGTGCTTGAAAATGAAGTCAGAAGTTCGTTTTGAAGCAGCAACTTCGCATACGTTTTTCGAGAGATCCGACCTTTGGATCAACATTCGCATACGTTTTTCGAGAGATTCGACCTTTGGATCAACAAACACTTTGCTCCGTCATAATCTCGGTATATCCATCTTCACTCACTTCAATTTTCGTCCGTTAATTTTATCGTTTGATACATCAAAATCGGCCTTCAAGTTGACGCTTTAAATTGTGTTATTTTTGGACAGTTTTGTGGAGCCAACTTCGTCGGTTCGAATCTCCTCCATCGCAGCTCCATCTGGCGTGCCACTGGTTCCTATGCGCAGCTGGTATAACCCTCTTCCTACCCCTTAAGTTTCGCTTGATAGTGAGCACGTTTGATTGGTTGAATTCGACGCCAAAGTTGGCCGTCCGAATTCATAATTTCTAACTTGTAAAATTTTATTTTTGAACCCGGGACTCCGGATTTAATTTTTGACACCACCAGTAGACTCGTGGCATCATTCTGGCATGTTTATATATAAAGTTTGTTAGATTTGGAGGATGTGGGCCCTGGCACGTATTTTGGTGCAAAGTTGGCCCCACAGTCCGGGTCAACGGGACTTTTTGATGTCGGCTCATCGAAATTCAATTCTGAATATACCGTTGAGTTCGTACCATCATTCTAGACTCGTTGACATATAATTTGCTAGGTTTTAGTGGACATTGGTTCCGCCATGCATTTCGGTGCAAGTCGAATACCAATATCCGGGTCAACGGGTCATTTTGAGATCGGCTCATCGGAATCCAATTCTGGACATACCGTTGAGTTCGTATCATTATTCTGGACTCGTTGACACATAATTTGTTGAGTTTTGAGGGCATTGGCTCCGACACGCTTTTTCGTGTAAATCAGAATTTCAATGTCCTGGTCAATGTACCAATTTGAGATCGGGTCAACGGAATCCAATTCTGGATATACCGTTGGGTTGGTATCGTCATTCTGGATTCGTGGACATATAATTTGTTAGGTTTAATGGACTAGTATCCTTGCATATTTTTCGGTGTAAAGCGGGTCCGACACGGACACCGTTTTAATCCGAAATTACCTTTTTGCCCCTGTATCCAAATTGGACTTATGGATAGGCTATCCTAGCTGATTTGACCATTCTGGACACGTTGGTGATGTTTATTTCATCATCCGACAATGTTTGTAGATATGTTCTCTGTGTATTACCTTTTATTATAATTAATTCTTATTAAGTTCGTATTTCAGAGTTAGTACAAAAAAACTGAGATCAGTCGATTCTAGTGATCTCACATCGCTGAAATTGGCAAGATAATCATGTGGATAACTGTGATAAGATTATTAACCTTACCGATGATTATCTTATCTCAATTTGCGTGTTGTAGGTTTCGATGTACGAATAATGAGGTACAACTGGATATTTTAATTCTTAAATTAGAGTTGATCATGTTTGACCAAGATATATGGTATCTTGTGTCACGACCCGCACCCTAGAGTAAGGGCACGAGACGTGGGTACGTCCAGCCTACACCGTAATGTCGGTGATAGAACGCTGTCCTAGGTCACAACATCTAACAGTTTAAGGTAATAACAGTTATACTCCCCGAATGGGGGTGATATAACAGAATATATATCTCAATCACAACTAAGGTAGAACAGATAAAGATAGATAGATAGATAGATAATATCCAGAACAGAAGAAATCATAGAGATACAAATCCAGAATTCCAAGTGTCTAAATAAATACATATCCCAAATATCTCAGAATCTATATACAGTGATCCAGAAAAGTAAAGACATCCTAATCTAAAGGAGTGTCATCCACTGCTAGTGGGTCCTACTGCTGGTCCAAGTTCAGACACTCATCTAGTGTAGCACCGTAGTAGGTAGGGCAGAACGCCTCAGCCTCGTCCTCTGTAATATTTCAACAGGTCCAATCAGGACAGGAGCGAGCACAGTACATCTCAACAAATCATAGCAGGTCAGGATATATAATCATGCTAGAGAGTAAGATACAAGAACTGAAAGAATAATATGATAAACAGGAAGACTATAAATAAATAGCTACAGTATATAGAGAACTAACAATGTCTAGTAATTCAGAGTACAAGATGGTTATGTAAACGGCACGATGTTGTACACGAGTAATCTACAGAGGTTGTACACGAGTAATCTACTGGATTGAATACATAACCACTTCTACTCCCCCGCCCCAATCAATACACAAGGATCTAGCTAAGTTATGTTTTTGTACACGAAGTATAGTCGTACACGAAGATCATGTGAATACATGAATATAAACGATTTCACACGATTTGTACACGAATGTAAAGAAACAAGGAGTACACGATGCTCACGATAAAGTACACGAACACGAATACCCGATGTATCCGCTAAGGGGATAACATCGCACAACAAGATCCATATAGTACTAATCCGTGTTTCCAATGTGTCAGCATCATGTAAAGTATTCTAAAGCAGGAAATATACTCCTAATGCAGGATATGAAATGATCAGAGAATGTACTCGCCTGTATTCTGAGAATCTGGAGGATATATACTGTCCGAGGAGTGATGTCTGTCTCCTATAGAACAGTACAAGTCACTATGAGTCTACAATGATAATAAGATGCAAGTCAATACATTCTACATGAATCTAGGTCAATCTAGGCCAAAGTCAACTCTTGGTCAACCCTGGTCAACCCTAAAAATCAAACTAGGTCAACTAGGTCAAACCTAAGTCAAACAAGTCTATACTAGTCTAACTAGGTCTAACAAGGCTACACAAGTCTAACCTAGACTCCAACTAGGCATTCAAGCCACCCATAGGCCATAGGCTATACCATGCCTATGAACCAACCCATAAATCACATACACAAGTCAAATACATCTAATATGTAATATACTCTAATATAGGATACACATATTGATATTATACAATCTAATATAGAAGTACACATGGGCAATAGACTACTATATGTATACCACACATACATTATATATTTAATATATATGATAGTATACACACATTATATATATATATATATATATATATATATATATATATATATATATACACATCTCAATTTCTATACATGTATATATGCATATGTAGAAAATTACACTTGTGCTCATGTGTGTGTGTGTGTTAGGCTAGAGGGTTCAATGTGTGGGGTTAGTGAGGTACATGAGTGTGTGAGGCATGTATGTGTGACACTTGTGTGTGATATAGACATGGCATGAGGGTATGAGAGTGATCATTTTCCTGAAATCCAGTGAGCATATTGATATAATATCCTGAATTCAGAATAGTGTAGGAATCCTGAAATCAGTAAATGGGAAATCCTGGAAAACACTGCATATATTGTGTGATAGAAAACAGTGGCATTGTGTTCATAGGAAAAACAGAAAATGGGAAAACAGGAATGGCAACCTGTGTGTGTGTGTGAGTTTTAAAGCAGTGTATAATGAGTGTTAGGGTGTGTGTAAACCTGGAATCAGTGAGGAAAGGAAATGGAATTAATTGGCAGTTTCAATAACCCAATTTCCAGTCAAGGTAATGAAACAAAACACTGATTCAATTCAGTTTAAGAAAGAAGAAATCTCAGGTTATTAGAAATTCCAGTTCAGGTTTGTAAACCATTCAACTCAGGTTCTAGACAACCATTTCTCAGTTCAACCAATCTCAGGTTTAGCTATTGACAGTAAAGAATGCATTGAGAGTTAACAAGAACAGTGACAGGAAAACATGAATCAAAACATTCATTAAGAAACATACATCTCAGGTTCAGGGAAAACAGTGAATCATAATTAGAGAATTCATCTCAGTACAGTTTCGAAAAGGAAGGGAAATCAATTCAGTCCTAAATCATTCGAATCCAACACAAATGCTCAAATTATATTCTCAACTCAAAAGCCCATAATTGAATTGCAATATTCAATAATATGAAGAAACAAAAATATTAGAGTAAATTACAGTGAGAAAAATCACTTAAAACAGGGATTAACAATTAAGGAAAATTCTGGAAGAAAAACCAGTATCAGACATTATCAGTCGAATGGCATTAAACCCCAATACGAATCCAAATTCCATCCAACCCTTTAACTAACATGTAAACTAATTCTAGTATAGATTATACATTATAATTAGGATCTAATTAGCAAATTAGAACATGTATTAAATCATTAATTAACTGAAAATAAACAGTGAACACAATATACACTGCACACGCACAGTGCACGCACTGTGCACGCGTGACACCGTGTCCGACACGACACGAGGGGTCGTGTCACTTGGGGAACTTCGTGTCAGTCACGAGTACAACATGTGTGTCAAGTTTCACGTGTCGACATGGCGTGTCCGCTGTGCAAACGCACCCGAGCAGCAGGGCAAGCAACCTGCCTGCGCGCGCGCACGTGCAACCGCGTGTCCGCGTGTCCGTGGCGACTCGACATGATACCTATAAACAAGGACTAATACGTGTCCGATACGGACAAGTAATGGACTCGAATTCTAGTGTTAGCTAGTCCTACAGTTAGGG